>SKCR01007463.1:0-45111 GCA_019454045.1 Zanthoxylum bungeanum | reverse complement strand
TACGAAATATGGCAGATGGACGTTAAAACCGCTTTCCTTAACGGAAACCTGTGGAGGATGTTTATATGCAACAACCTGACGGTTTTATCGCACCAAGACTTACAAACAAGGTTTGTAAGTTAAATCGGTCCATTTATGGACTAAAGCAACATCGAGGTCATGGAACCAACGTTTTGATGAGGTCATAAAAGAATATGATTTCATTCAAAACGTAGATGATCCTTGTGTATATAAGAAGGTTAGTGGGAGTGCACTGACTTTTATTGTCCTTTATGTCGACGATGTATTGCTTATAGGCAATGACATTCCCATGTTAACGTCGGTGAAAGCTTGGCTTTCATTGAAATTCTCCATGAAAGATCTGGGAGAAGCAGCTTTTATTCTAGGAATAAAGATCTACCGGGATAGATCTAGAAAGCTACTTGGACTCTCCCAGAGTACATATATTGATAAAGTGTTGAAGAGATTCAACATGGATCAGTCCAAGAAGAGACTGTTGCCAACATCACATGGCGTCTTTCTATCTAGGGACATGTGTCCTAAAACACAAGATGAGAGAGACAACATGAGTCGGACTCCGTTCGCCTCGGCAGTCGGATCGATCATGTATGCCATGATATGTACACGACCTGATGTGTCCTATGCTTTGAGCATGTGCAGTCGATATCAGGCCGATCCAGGACAGGATCACTGGATGGCGGTTAAGAATATCCTTAGGTATCTTAAAAGAACTAAGGATGTTTTCTTAATCTATGGAGATGGAGAACTTGAGGTATCTGGGTATACCGATGCAAGTTTCCAAACCGACAGAGACGACTTCAAGTCGCAAACCGGGTATATATATTGCTTGAATAACGGAGCAGTGAGCTGGAAATCTTCCAAGCAAGATACTGTTGCCGATTCAGTCAACAACTGAAGCGGAGTACATTGCAGCAGCTGAAGCAGCAAAAGAGGCAGTTTGGATCCGAAAATTCCTAATTGGATTAGGAGTAGTTCCGTTAGCAGCTGAGCCCGTTCCATTGTATTGTGACAATAGCGGGGCTATAGAGCTGAGGCTAAGGAACCAAGGTCTCATCAACGATCCAAACATGTTCTTCGACGATTCCATCTGATTCGAGAGATCATACATCGTGGCGATGTGAAGATCGAGAAGATCGCATCAGAGGATAATATTGCAGATCCGCTGACGAAGGCTATTCCTCGGGAAAAGTTTGAGCGACATGTACATAGTTCAGGTATTAGATGCTTGAGTGACTGGCTATAGGCCAAGTGGGAGATTGTTAGACAGTAATGTCCCATAGCGTCACTATTTTGTAAATGATATTGTATTATTGTACAAAATTAATATGTAGTAATGAAATTGCCTTTTACCGTTTTGTAATTTATTTACTTTGATATATAAATGGTAAAAGTCCCTATGATTAGTTCCGGATTGTGATGATATGAGACAGTATCAATCCATAAAGGTTTAATCATTAAATATCCCTAGTCGTAGTATTATCGAGATTGGACATCGATAATGCAGAATAGACTAGTACTGCACTTGTGCATGTTGTGAGGGCACAACGGCATAGTTCTCATATATTTAAGTATTGGATACTTATGCAAGTGCGGTAGGAGGTTGTGTTTTACCGATAGTACGGAAAAAAGCTTCGCTCTGGATAGACCCCGCGGAGTCCCATTGGTAGTATGTATGCGTGTCTATGGGAGTCCGCTTCAGGGTAGGTGCATATGATCTTAACCTGAGATTTGCATCGCTAGTACTTACGACAATCGGTAAAATTTAGGTTTGGTGGTCCAGGGCTTTAACGAGTTCTGTGTATACCTCTTCTGGGTTTATCGAGAATCGTAGTGTACTGGGTGTGTGATGTCAAGATGGAAGTATCACTTCAGACATATGGAGATGATGATCGCGAGGGATTCAGAACTAGTACTCTATAATGGTTGCAACCATCGGGATAATATGACTAGGTCAGGATTATCCGATTCAAAGAGACTGGTTGCTTGATGTCCGATATGTGTATCGTACGGGGCAGACACATTTCAGCCCCAGGCCTTATGTGATCATCCGATACTGGTTCGATATACACTATACTACGGTATACTATGCCTGTTATAGATCTAATATTCCAATAAGAATATTTCTAGAGAATTGGGTAGGCATGGCGTTTTGCTAGAAGCTAACCTTGTCTTGTAAATCGGTAAAAACGTAGTACTTGGTACGTACGTGTTCGAATAGTTCGACAACCGGATTTACTGCCAACATATCTAGAGGTCTCTTGGGTCGCTTCCCGAAGATTCACCATGACGTATGATTCAAACTCGATTAATCTTGGATTAATTACGGAGAGACTTTATCTTGGATAAAGTACTGTATAAAGAGAGAGAACGATTAATTTAGAATTAATCGTAAAATTATTATATTCGATATAATAATCGGAATTCGATTTCGACGCGAAATTGAAATTAGATTTTAATTCGGGCAAACGAGTTAATTTAGAATTAATTCGTTAGCGACGTAAATAATAATTTCGCTAGGCGCAATTATTTATTTAAATTCGATTTAATTAACGTCGCGACGTAAGCTCGGTATTTCGGAAATATCGAACCCGAACGCGTGAGTGCACGTGGGCCCACTTTCATTTGGAAACGTGTGGGGCCCACATGACACTTGTCATTATTTGCATTATTTAATCAAGATGTATTGCATGAAGATAGTGTACAAAGCACTCAAGGGTATTGCATGGGAATTGAGTGTTAGACACTCTAAGTCTTTGCATGGTTTGTGTCATATTTATATTATTATTTAATATAATTATGACATAAATATAAATTGATTTTTGAGACAAAAATCATATTCTTCTCTCCCTCTCAAATTACCGAAACAGTGAGCTCTCAAAGCTCTCTCAATTTTCATTCATTTGTTTTGTGGCAAGACAAGAAGAAAGTGTGCTTGTTTGGAACTCTAACACACAACTTTGGCTAGCAACATCAAGGGATCATACAAGGTGTTATGGGAAACTCATCTTAGAGCTTGGAAGGATCAATTAAAGCTTGGAGCTTCTCTTTACTGCTTGGCCGAATCCTCCACTGCACAAAGGAGCAACTTTTGTTTCATCCATTGCATCCACATTCCGTTTTTGTGAGTATTGTTTCCGCCATTACTTCAATCTAGTTCATTCTTGTTTATATTTTGCTTGTTTTTGATCTTGGGACATGGTTATTAGATTTCCAACAATTTAAATGGAGAACGTCGCTCACTTTATAAACAAACAATCTTGATATGTATGAAGATTGTGACATGGGTTCTTCGTTATTTTTTTTTTTTTTTTATTTTCTATTTGTCTTTACAAACTTTGATGATAAGAATAATCCTCATCTGAGTTCAAGTAGAGGGAGTGACGTTGTAATTAGGGCCGTAAATGAATCAAATCGTTGTTTCGAGATTGATTTGTTTAAAAAAAAAAGGGCTATTTGACTTCGAAAATAATAACTTGATTATTAAATGAGACCAATTCGTAAAAGATCTACTTGGATCTTTTTTGACTTGCGAACATCGCTCGAAATATACTCGATTAGGATCATATAGATACAACTCAAGTCAATATCATATATATAGAGAGAGTCATAAACATTTGAATTTTGTAGAAAAATTATCTATAATTTGATGAAATTATTAAAAAATAAAAAACTAAATTTTTAAAATTAATCGAGCTCAAGCCGAATTGTTTAGTAATTGTATTCGAGTCGAGCTCGATCTTAATATTTTCTCAATGAATCGAGTTCGAACAACATATGTAAAGCTCGATTCGAGCTCGAGCCGAGTCGAGTTGTGCACCCCTAGGCTCGGTAACATCCATAATTATAATAATGATGTCATTAACTTATTAAATTGAGGACCTCACTAAATAAAACAAAAAAAAAATATGTATTTCAATATGATGTTGTTTGTCTTTTAATGCATTGAAATCATTTTTTTAATCTTTTAATTTCAACTTTAACTTAATAAAATGAGGTTAATCTTATCACTTAATCTTGACCATAAATTCCTAAAAGTGTTAACATTGAGTGGGATTGCCGTAGTGGTTATTAGGCACGACTAGCTATCATGTGTGTTTTACCTGCTTAGTTAAAGGACTTAGATTTCGTACTAAGTTTGTATTGTTTTTTAAAATGAATTATTATTGATAGATATTGGAAATAATATAAATATAATTGAATCTTAACTATATACTACTGTTGACAGAGGAAATGATGTCACCCTGGAACGAGATCGCCCTAGGACGAAGGAAAGAACGAAGGGAGGAAGGACAATGAAGCGAAGAGCGACGAAGAGCTTGGGACGACCGAATTAGCGGTTAGGACGAAAATGCGTGATGCAGTTACTTCCACGATCGCAGCAGTTGGACGGTTTTCCCTCCACAACCGAGCAGTTGAGACACGCAGCTCAACGGTTACAGGCACGATCCAGCAACTGCAGGGAGATACTGGAACTGCCCAAAACGGTTGACAAGCTTCACTATAAAAGCTCACCTACACCAAGAGAGAAGCCCCAACAAAATGAAGACTCAAATGAGCATATCTTTATTTTTTATTTCTTAGATTGTAATCCATAGGACTGTAATTTGTGCGTTTGTGCCCCTTGGAGGCTTATTTACTTAATCAAACACCCATTGCTGGGACTTTGTCTCAAGAGGTTTGAACCTTACACACACTTCTTTCTTCACGCATAAAAATTGGGCAAACAGTTTTTGGCGACCACAGTGGGAGAATTGGTGTAAAGAGTGGAGATGCCTCCGAAAAGAAACGCTCAAACTGGCTTAAGTGCGGAGGAAGGATGACTGGAGCAAACCAACCAGCCTCACGTTCCAGCCGTAGTCGGTCATTTCGAGGGTCTGACAGACGCTAGTCGATACGAACCTATGAGGGAGCTCAGCCCTAGCGCGGTACACGCGTTGTTCGGTGAATTCACGCAGGATGTCATCGAACAGGTTAGGCTTCAAAATGCGCATGTCATACATAAATTCGTATCAAATAGCAATTCACATTACGAAAACATGGCCAAACATCTAAGCTCGTTGAATGAATTAATGGCCAAATGTGTAAACGGCGGGACGGCGCTGCCGTGGACTACGCCCCTCCCTGCACCAAGCAGTCAGGAGGCTGGTCCTAGTAATGTTCCTGCGCAAGGGACCAATATCCCTACGGTTCTCAGGGGAGGAATAAGTCCTGGGGGCAATGGCCCATAATTAGGGCCAAATATGCACCAAGGGCATGTAGGGGTTTTTAGGGGGTGAATCCGGTAACGCAGCGGAAGCGGTGAAAATCCGATTTTCAGATTTCAAAACTTTTTCTCGGATTTATTAAATAAACATATTTATTTAATATTCCAATAATCAAATTATGAAATAAAATTCAATAAATCATATTTAAGTGAATTTACCAAATTACCCTTACTTTGGTATTTTGTCCATTTTAGTCCGAAATTGATCTAATCAATTTTGAATGATTCTAAATCATTCTAAGATGAACTTAGCATGTTCAAAACATCAAAATACAAAACAACCAAAATCCCAAAATTTTGACTCCAAAGCCGAGAGCAACATTAGGGGGGGTTGTCCATTTTGTCATTTCATGCATCAAAACACATCAAGATGTAATCCAATGAACATGAAACTTTATATGCATCATATACACACACAAATTCACAACATATATGAAAAGCCCCAAATTTGGAATGGTCATGAACACTAATATCACAATTTCCACAAATTGGACAAATTAGACCAAATACATTAAATCAATTACTTCAATCATCATTCTTCCATCCAATCCAAGTCTCAACACAATGAAACAACTCAAGATCAAATCTAGGTCATTTAAGAGTGGGTCAATAACTCTAGATTAGCAACATGGTTTCAAAACCTTAAAAGAAAGTTTACAACTACAATAGTCACAACCTCCTTCACCATACATGCTCAACACTTCTATCAAACTTCCATCAACAAAAACACAAAGAAATAAAGAAAGAAATAATCTAAGAACATCAGATGTTGAAGCCTAGAACCTAAGGAACAATTTCCTCTCTAATAGCAAGTTTGAAAAACTTACTAAATTCCAAGCTTTCTTTAATCTTTATTTCTTTCTCAAGCTTTCTTTAAGTTTCTTCAATGGAGTTTCTTTTAGTAAAGTGTATTAGGTTAGAAATAAAATGAAATGAAAAACAATATATACTTGTGGAAAAATATGCCTTGGCCGAATTTGGCTAAGCCAAATACACCAAATTCATTTCAATTTTATTTCACATAAATTTGATCAAGTTGATTAAATATCCAAAAACACTTTATTAGATATTTATAAATTGGTCAACAAAGGCAAATTAATCATTTAAATCAAATATCCAAAGTTAAGATATTTATATTTTAATTAATTTAATCATTTAACAATTAAATAATTAATTAATTAATTAAATACAAATATATAAATATATGTATAATATTTACATTAAATATTAAATACATATATTCATTTAGGATATAAGTCAAATAACTCATTTTGACTATTAATTAATGTGTATTTAAATTAATCAAGTATTAAATGTAAATACACAATAATTAGGCAAATGACTATCTAGTCCCTTTAGCACGTATCTTGCGTTTAACCTTTAAACGACTTTATAAATAATCAATACTATTTATTAATGTTTCTCTAGTGCTCTACGAGTATGTTTCATTATTGAGACTCTCTAGATTCAGGTATATCCGTCACGAAATCTAATTTCGTGTCCATAATCTATCTACCCGTAGATTATGATGATCACGGATAATCTCGCTGAACCATACAGGTCGAGGTCAATGCAAATGTATAATTCCTCTGTCACGGGCATCCGGATAAATCCCAGAGATATAGATGTAAACGCCAAATCTCTATCGGGATTATCCAGTCGACTATTCTATTAGCAATCTCTAAAAGAATGTTTAGAACTAGCTTCTAAACTTTACCACGGGCCCATGGTTTTATCTGATTGCTAATCATATGGACTACCTATGCTCTGATACACAGAACTGACGGATCCTATCTTGATACACATAGGACACCCTGAGGATCTGTCTACACCCAACGAACAGGCGGAGGTTTGATCTAAATAGATCGGTGACGTGACTGCCGTCTAAGTGTAGAAGATGTCTCATGTGCCCATAATGGCATCTCAAGTCTAAGAATCACAAGTGCTACGCAACCCAAGAAGATTCTTATTGACGCTGGTGTACCATCCATTAAGAATCTTCGGTGAGTCGTTCAGTGTTTATCTGCTATAAACACCTACACGTCTATACTAGTCTCCAAGACTTATGGTTCATTGAGAAACCATTGGAATCATATATTCCAGTATACGACATGTACCGGTCTCAACGAGTTTACTATACTGACCAAGTAGTGTAAACCTTGACCAGGAACTGTCTGAGAATGACAACGTCATGATACTTCTCAATGTCTGTTGCGACGCTTTTGCAACTGTATCATGACTAATCATTCTTGGGTCATTACGTCTTTACCATATAGAAAGATAGATTATATTATAGAATCACATTCTCGATACTTGGGACAACTCCCAATTCTGTGATAAAGTTATTTAGCCACACAGCCTCTTTTGCGGCTTCAGAAGCTGCAATATATTCTGCCTCAGTGGTGGAATCAGCTGTCGATCCCTGTTTGGAACTCTTCCAACAAACTGCACCTCCGTTAAGGGTAAAGATAAATCCAGATGAAGACTTTCTATCATCGGGATCCGATTGGAAATCGGAGTCTGTATACCCATTAACCTGCAGTTCGTTTCCTCTATATATTATCAACTTATCCTTAGTACCTTTAAGATACTTTAGGATATGTTTGATGGCCATCCAATGGTCATTTCCTGGATTGGACTGATATCGACTAGTTACGCTAACAGCGAAACTGATATCAGGCCTCGTACATAACATGGCATACATTATGCTACCCAAACACGAAGCATAAGGTTGGTTAGACATTCTAACCTTCTCATCTTCTTTTTGTGGACACATCTTCTTAGAAAGATGAATCCCATGTCTGAACGGTATGTTTGCTGTCTTACAGTTACCAAAATTATACCGTTCCAAGATCTTATCTATGTACGTTGATTGGGACAACCCAATCAGCCTCCTTTGTCTATCTCTATAGAGTTTTATCCCTAAAACATAGGAAGCTTCTCCCAGGTCCTTCATGGAGAAATTCTTACAGAGGTACGCTTTCACGCTTTGCAACATACCTAAATCATTCCCAATGATTAGGATGTCATCAACATATAGGACTAAAAATACGACCATGCTCCCACTGGCCTTCTGATACACACATGATTCTTCCGAATTCTTGAGAAAACCAGACGATCTAATAATCTCATCGAATCGAAGATTCCAACTTCGTGAAGCTTGTTTAAGTCCATAAATGGACTTCTTAAGCTTACATACCATACCCGAGGTTTCGCTGGACGCGAAACCTTCTGGCTGTTCCATATAGATTTCTTCATCAAGAAATCCATTTAGAAAAGCCGTTTTGACATCCATTTGCCAAATCTCATAGTCATGATACGCAGCTATAGAAAGCAAAATCCGGATAGACTTAAGCATTGCTACCGGCGAAAAAGTTTCATCGTAGTCGACGCCAGGTCGCTGTGTGTAACCTTTTGCTACCAGTCGGGCCTTGTAAGTTTCAACCTTACCGTCAGGCCCGCGCTTCCTCTTGTTAACCCATTTACAACCGATAGGGACAATTCCTTCGGGAAGCGGAATCAAGTCCCAAACTTGATTTTCATGCATTGAGTCTATCTCGGATTTCATGGCACTTTGCCATTTCACGGAGTCGATGTCCAACATCGATTCTCTATAGGTGAAAGGATCTGTCTCTTCAACTAAGAGAACATCCAGACTCTTTTCTTGTATCAAATACAAGCGTTCAAGAGGTCTAGATACCCTTTACGACCTACGGAGTGTGTGTGTTGAAGGTCCTTCATCTACTTGAACTTCAGGTTCCTCCGTTGGTTCGTTGTTTTCAGGTTGGACTTCATCAAGCTCAACCTGTCTATGATACCACCTTCTGACAAAAATTCTACTTCTAGAAATTTTACGGAGCGAGCTACGAACACATTTCGATGCTCGATATCATATAACAGATATCCCCTCGTATTCGAAGGATATCCAACCAACCTAAACTTTTGCCCTCGAGGCGAAAGCGTATCTTGTTGAGTTACCCTGACATAGGCATGACAACCCCAAACCTTAATATAATTAAGATTTGGTCTCCTACCGAACCATATCTGATACGGTGTCGTAGGAACAGCTTTTGAAGGAATCTTATTCAAAAGATATGCGGCTGTTAAGAGAGAGTAACCCCATAAGTAATAGAGCAAATCTGTGAAACTCAACATCGATCGGACCATATCCAATAAAGTCCGATTTCTCCTTTCAGATACACCATTGTGCTGTGGTGTACCTGGAGGAGTATATTGAGCGAGAATCCCATTCTCCTTCATATAATCCATGAACTCACCACTCATATATTCGCCGCCTCAATCTGATCGAAGGCATTTAATATATTTACTAGTTTGTTTTTCTACTTCATTTCGGAACTCTTTGAACTTTTCAAAGGTTTCCGATTTATATCGCATCAAATACACATAACCGTACCGTGACAAATCATCGGTAAAGGTAACGAAGTACGAATAACCACTGTGAGAAGTTTGACTTACTGGACCACATACATCAGAATGTATGAGTTCCAGTAAGTTAGTGGCGCGATGTCCAACACCAGAAAATGGGGCTTTGGTCATCTTACCCTGAATACAGGATTCACAAGTTGGATAGGATTCAATGGTAAGATCTAATATCAAACCATTCCTAACCAATTGGGTAAGGCGTTTAACGCCAATGTGACCAAGTCTCATATGCCAAAGTTCAGTATTATTAATTACAGGTAAACTACGTTTATTAACTCCAGTATTTAATATATCTTTTGAAGTTTGCAATGTATAATGACCATGCTGGTTTGGACAACAAAGGATCTGAATATTATTTATCATATAAATACAAAGAACTATTCTTAATATTAATACAAAAGCCTTCTGTATCCAATACAAAAAGTGATATAATATTTGCGACACATCCTGGTACAAAATGACAGTCATATAACAAAAGTGTCCCATTCGGAAATGAGATCTCGCATACTCCCACTGAAACTGCATCTAAAGAGTCTCCACTCCCAAATCGCAACTGCATCTCTCCAGGCTTCAGTTTCCTACTTTCCTTCAGCACCTGCAACGAATTACAAATTGAATGGGACAAGCAGAATCTAAAATCCAGCTGGATGTAACGGCTTCACAAGCCAAAGATAAATCAATAACTGGAAAAATAAAAGTACCTGATGTAGAAGCTCTGTCTCTCCTCAGCTGGGCAATGTAATCAGGTTAGTTCCTTTTCCAGTGCCCGACTTTGCCGCAGAGGTGGCATTTGTCTGCAGAAGCCCTTTTGGGCTTTGCAATCTTCGCCTGTTGTTGAGGACCAAAAGCGTTCTTCTTCTTCTTGCCTTTCTTGTTCTTTCCCTTGGACCATCCCTGGGAAGAAGCTGAAAGAGAAGTAGTTCTAGGAGGGCGAGTTGGTACTCCCTTCTTAAGGTCCTCTTATGTCGTGAGCAACATCCTATGTAGCTCCTGGTAGGTACAGACAGTCCCGTGCATGTTGAAGTACATCACGAACTGGTGAAATGAAGCTGGTAGTGAACCAAGAATGACACTCCTACCGAGAATGTCATTCAAGATGAGATTATGTTGCCTCAATTGATCGATCAAATCGATCATCTGAAGAACATGTGGGCTAACACTCTGCCCCTCATCCAGACGCGCATGGAACAGTTCCATGGCGACTTTGTGAACAATCACTTGTTCTTGGTTCTCAAACGATTGTCTTAATCGCGTCATCATACTATAGGAATCTAGCATACCATAGTACTGTTACTTGAGTTTCGGAGACAGTGAACTAAGGATGTATGATTTAACCCTTAAATCATCATCCTTCCAAGTTTCAAAAACTTGGCGTTCCTCCTCCGAAGCATCCGCACCCACTGCAAGGGGCAACGGACCCTCAAGAACATAACCCAGCTTTTCGGAATCGAGGACAATCCTCAAATCCAATTCCCAGTCTGCAAATTTCTCAGCGCCTTTCAGTTTGTTCGCATCAAGCATACGCGCAAACTGATTTGTGGATTGTGCCGCCATCGCCAATCTATCATATAGATCACGAAAAACGGTTAGCAGAAATAAAGCAGTTTCATATAATATCAAAAGCATAAACTAGATCATGGAATTTTAATCTAATATGCCCCTCCCACTAAATCATGCAATATTGTAATCCCAAAACAAAATACAAATATTTAATAATTAAATTAAATACTAATAGTGAAAAGTGGATCCCGTGGATATATTTCGGCTCACAGCAGATGCACGGTCTCGCCTACGTATATTCATCAGGTAGACAACTCATTTGTCAATCATTCACTAATGACTCCTAAGTATCCGGTCCTGGCCGTTTCTCGTTGTCGCTGCGAAGGCAAGCCCACAAGGAGACGTACCAAGTTAAACTCGTCAATGATAAACTCAAGTTACTTACGTAATCCTAACAGCTAGGGCACGTTCAGAATTCCGCTTTTACTTGAATTTACCTAGTATCTGATATACATCCGGTATAAATAAATTTTTATCGGCTACATACTCGCAGCAGAGGCACGGTCTCGGATGTAGTCACAAAGAAGTATTCATAAACCGTATTGACAAGACAGACCATATAACATGCATCAAATACATAATTACATTCAAACCTTATTAATTAGGGATTTTCCGCTAAGTGTCATACACCCCAAATCTAACCAATTTAGATCCTAATAAGCATGCATAAAGTCAAGAAAACATGATTAAACATTGATTCAATGAAGGCTAATCATATTAGGTGGCCTAGAATCAGACTCGTTCTGATACCATTTTGTAGGGGTTTTTAGGGGGTGAATCCGGTAACGCAGCGGAAGCGGTGAAAATCTGATTTTCAGATTTCAAAACTTTTTCTCGGATTTATTAAATAAACATATTTATTTAATATTACAATAATCAAATTATGAAATAAAATTCAATAAATCATATTTAAGTGAATTTACCAAATTACCCTTACTTTGGTATTTTGTCCATTTTAGTCCGAAATTGATCTAATCAATTTTGAATGATTCTAAATCATTTATAAGATGAACTTAGCATGTTCAAAACATCAAAATACCAAAACAACCAAAATCCCCAAATTTTGACTCCAAAGCCGAGAGCACCATTAGGGGGGGTTTGTCCATTTTGTCATTTCATGCATCAAAACACATCAAGATGTAATCCAATGAACATGAAACTTTATATGCATCATATACACACACAAATGCACAACATATATGAAAAGTCCCAAATTTGGAAATGGTCATGAACCCTAATTTCACAATTTCCACAAATTGGACAAATTAGACCAAATACATTAAATCAATTACTTCAATCATCATTCTTCCATCCAATCCAAGTCTCAACACAATGAAACAACTCAAGATCAAATCTAGGTCATTTAAGAGTGGGTCAATAACTCTAGATTAGCAACATGGTTTCAAAAACCTTAAAAGAAAGTTTACAACTACAATAGTCACAACCTTCCTTCACCATACATGCTCAACACTTATATCAAACTTCCATCAACAAAAACACAAAGAAATAAAGAAAGAAATAATCTAAGAACATCAGATGTTGAAGCCTAGAACCTAAGAACAATTTCCTCTCTAATAGCAAGTTTGAAAAACTTACTAAATTCCAAGCTTTCTTTAATCTTTCTTTCTTTCTCAAGCTTTCTTTAAGTTTCTTCAATGGAGTTTCGTTTAGTAAAGTGTATTAGGTTAGAAATAAAATGAAATGAAAAACAATATATACTTGTGGCAAAATATGCCTTGGCCGAATTTGGCTAAGCCAAATACACCAAATTCATTTCAATTTTATTTCACATAAATTGATCAAGTTGATTAAATATCCAAAAACACTTTATTAGATATTTATAACTTGGTCAACAAAGGCAACTTAATCATTTAAATCAAATATCCAAAGTTAAGATATTTATATTTTAATTAATTTAATCATTTAACAATTAAATAATTAATTAATTAATTAAATACAAATATATTAAATATATGTATAATATTTACATTAAATATTAAATACATATATTCATTTAGGATATAAGTCAAATAACTCATTTTGACTATTAATTAATGTGTATTTAAATTAATCAATTATTAAATGTAAATACACAATAATTTGGGAAATGACTATCTAGTCCCTTTAGCACGTATCTTGCGTTTAACCTTTAAACGACTTTATAAATAATCAATATTATTTATTAATGTTTCTCTATTGCTCTACGAGTATGTTTCATTATTGAGACTCTCTATATTCAGGTATATCCGTCACGAAATCTAATTTCGTGTCCATAATCTATCTACCCGTAGATTATGACGATCACGGATAATCTCGCTGAACCATACAGGTCGAGGTCAAGGCAAATGTATAATTCCTCCGTCACAGGCATCCGGATAAATCCCAGAGATATAGATGTAAATGCCAAATCTCTATCGGGATTATCCAGTCGACTATTCTATTAGAAATCTCTAAAAGAATGTTTAGAACTAGCTTCTAAACTTTACGACGGGCCCATGGTTTTATCTGATTGCTAATCATATGGACTACCTATGCTCTGATACACAGAACTGACGGATCCTATCTTGATACACATAGGACACCCTGAGGATCTGTCTACACCCAACGAACAGGCGGAGGTTTGATCTAAATAGATCGGTGACGTGACTGCCGACTAAGTGTAGAAGATGTCTCATGTGCCCACAATGGCATCTCAAGTCTAAGAATCACAAGTGCTACGCAACCCAAGAAGATTCTTATTGACGCTGGTGTACCATCCATTAAGAATCTTCGGTGATTCGTTCAGTGTTTATCTGCTATAAACACCTACACGTCTATACTAGTCTCCAAGACTTATGGTTCATTGAGAAACCATTGGAATCATATATTCCAGTATACGACATGTACCGGTCTCAACGAGTTTACTATACTGACCAAGTAGTGTAAACCTTGACCAGGAACTGTCTGAGAATGACAACGTCATGATACTTCTCAATGTCCGTTGCGACGCTTTTGCAACTGTACCATGACTAATCATTCTAGGGTCATTACATCTTTACCATATAGAAAGATAGATTATATTAAGAAACTGCATATATTATTCATAATAATAATGTTTTACATAAGTATTCAACAGAAATACAACCGGAATTGGCGCTCTGAGCACCAACCCTAACAGGGCCAATATGGCACAACATGAAGTGGGGTTGCCTCAAGGTATCCAGGCTTCTCAGAGGCAGAATCACGATTATGTCCCACTTTTGAGAGGACCACAGCCGCCGTCCATAGCCGTGCCATTTAATGGCAACGATATGTTAAGGGAACAAAGGACCGAGATCCTTCAAAACCAATTCGTTTTAGGCATAGGGCCAATTCGGCCAAGATATCGGAAGCCGTATCCTGATTGGATCGATGTGGCTTATCCGTGGCCTCGAAACTACAAGATACCAGATTTTTCCCTATTTACGGGGTCTGGGGAGGTTTCTACCATGGAACACATAGGGCGATTTACCCTTCAGTGTGGGGAAGTCAATGATTTCCATAAATTGAGGTTATTTCACGGCTCATTGTCAGGAGTAGCTTTCTCCTGGTATGTCAGTCTGCCGGCCAATTCAGTAGAAAGTTGGCAGGAAATGGAACAATTGTTCCATGCGCAATTTTACAAGGCCGAATCTGAAGAAGCCTTGGCCGATTTGGCAAACCTAAGACAGTTGCCAGGAGAGTGGGCCGAGATATTTTTACAACGATTTAAGTTAGCCCGAGGCCGATGTTACGTGTCTTTTCCCAAAAAGGAATTTGTGAGGATCGCTCAAGGTTGCCTCAATCTCGATCTAAAAAAGAAATTTCAGGATCGTGAATTTTGGGACCTTCCCCAACTCACCACTAGTGTGGTGCGTTATGAGTGGTTATTACGAGAAAAGGAGCAAATAAAAAATTCGAGCAAAGGGACGTATTATAGAAACATTGATTATGAAATGGGCGAAGTAGACATCGAATCGGCCGATTTATGTTGGCCGAATTGGTTAAGGGGAAGCCTTACATTTGTAAGACGTGGGCGGAGCCCCAAGCCAATGAAAAGAACGATAAAAATAGTAGGAACTTCTCTTTTGATATCACTAAAGTTGATGCCATATTCGACTAGTTGTATAAAGATAAACAAATTAGTTTGAGCGATCGACATACGTTGCCAACAGCCGAACAAATCGGTAGTAAAAAATATTGTAAGTGGCACAATGCATGGTTTCATACAACTAATAATTGTCTTGTTTTTCAAAATGTTTTACAGGATGCCATAGAATCTGGACGAATTACGTTCGAGAAAAAGATGGCAGTGGATAATAACCCTTTTCCAAAATCGGTGGAATTGAACATGATCAACCCAGACCTTGCCAAGATGAATCTGCCGAAGGTCAAATTGGTTCTAGACGAAGGACATCACCATCATCGTCCAAGCGCTCTGGAAATGATTAAGGCACCTTCAGAGCATGGCGACCGTCATAATGTTTGTATTCGATGCAAAAATAATATAAAATGGATGAGGGAGTTAGAAGAGACTTGTGGAAGGCCCGTAAAGAAAGAGTCAGTAGCATGGCAGCCACGGACCTTCGCCCCAAGATTCTATGGGGAGAATTCAAATTTCGTCCAAAATGTAAGGATGTTTAGGCTGAAAAATCATCGGCCTAATATATGGCTTTCATACCGAAGGCCACTTTCAGGACATCGACCAAGCAGGAACTATCCCCCCGTGGACGAAATGACGAGGACACAGTTAAGGCGACATCAAAGAAACTATGGCCATATGATGCGCCAACAAGGCGAAGCATGGGCCACCACGGGCCGTAGCCCTCGCATCATGGAGAAATCAGAAGCAAACAAAAAAGGGAGTGACAGCAAAAAAAGAGCAGTGACGAGTGGTGATGAACACACTAAGTTTGACAAGCGAAAGCGGGACAAAACAGATGACGAAGAACCTCCTATCGTCATTCAGTTCGGTAGTATGCCACCGGTTGTGGCCAACCATTACTTGTTGCCCGGAAAATTCATGGGGTATAACAGCGGAGAAGCTTGAACAAGCGAAGACGTCTATGAGGGAAACGAGACCGAATTTGCAGCGCTCTCGATAACAGATAGGGACGCTTCGGATGAGGAAATGACCGACATAGAAGAAGAAATAGACATCAGAACCGAAGCAAGGAAAATGGGAATTTCACAAAATCGGTTTCTCAAAGAATTGTATGAGGCCGACAATCCTATAGTCGGGATATTGGCAGAAGATTTCGGACGATATCCATTCCTCGTTTTGTATGGGACACCTAAGATAAAACGGACCATCACTAGAGCCGAAAACGGAGATTGGCCGTCAATAACGTCTCTCATCAGATGCATCAGCCACGTTGCCAACCATGGTGGATGAGGCCATGGAAGAAAAACCGCAAGCTAACATGAAGAGATCAGAGCATGAGAGATAGGTCTGTCAGGGAAGGTGATATTCCCAAATCCACCACCACAAATGACAAAGCATCTGCGGCCGCTGTAAGTAAAAGCAAAAGCAAATGGGAATACCTATCACCAAAGTGTTGATTGATAATGGGGCAGCCATTAATGCAATACCAGTTAGGATGCTAGGACGTTTGGCAAATTCAGAAGAATACCTCATCCTTACGGAAGTGGTGCTTACCAGCTTTAATAGAGGGGGCGACGACGGACAAAGGGGTTATTCCGTTGGACATGCAAGTGGGAAGTACTACGAAAACAGTAGTATTTTTCATCATAGATGGGCCGACAACATACAATATGATCCCTAGGACGAGACTGGATACACGGAAGCCGATGCCTCCCTTCATCCCTTCATCACTGCCTAGTTTTCTGGAACCAAAAGGACGAGGTGGAGATAGTGCAAGCCGACAACAAGCCTTTCGCTGCAGAGAAAAATTCGGCCGAGTACTTCATGTACGGAGGGAATTATGGGCCGACCAGAGTTCTGAATGAAGGGGAAAGCCCGACCATTATGGCTCAAAATGACGAGCCGTACCCCGCGGGACTGCTGAATGATTTGTTCGCACAGACGAGACCAACCACAGTGTTTTTTGGAGAGCCAACGCACAACAATTTAAATGAAGAACAAGCAGAATAAGGAGCAAGCAACCCTTGCGGCCTCCAAGGCTAATTTAATGGCCTATGTAGCCAGAGCGAAGAAATGAGGCCGAAGCACAGGCCGCGATTTTGGCCTTAAGAGTAAACTGCTGGCGCATCAGATGGAAGACAAGATAAGAGAACTATGCGGAGTGGACTGCTTGATAGAAGGAGGTGAATCAATGGAAGAAGAAGAATACGCTCTGAATGGACGACGAAAGACAAATATCTCAAGAGGACAAGATGCATTGGACGAGGTAAATCTGGGGAGTGAGCATGATAGACGCATAACTTACGTCAGCAAGGAACTGGAGTCCCCGGCACTCGAAAAGCTAATTTGTTTACTGCGAGAGTACAAAGATTGTTTTGCATGGGACTACAATGAGATGCCTGGTTTAGATAGGACGTTGGTGGAGCATAAGCTGCCAATCATGCCAAGCCATAGGCCTCATAAGCAGCCTCCCCGAAGGTTTGCGCCCAATGTCATGCCTGATATTAAGAAAGAAGTTGAACGCCTTTTAGAGGCAGAATTCATTAGGACGACCAGATATGTGGAATGGTTGTCAAACATCGTCCCATTCAGGAAAAAGAATGGAAAAATAAGGATCTGTATAGACTTCAGAAATTTAAACTTAGCGACACCAAAAGATCAATACCCAATGCCGACAGTAGATTCCTTAGTCTACTCTTTTATGGATGGGTATGAAAGTTATAATCAGATTTACATCGCCGAAAACGATGTACACAAAATAGCCTTTAGGTGCCCAGGCTCTCTAGGGTGTTATGAATGGGTAGTGATGTCGTTCGGCCTGAAAAACGATGGTGCCACTTATCAGCGGACCATGAATTTGATCTTTCATGACATGATCGGCGAATTTGTAGAAGTCTATGTGGACGATATAGTGGCTAAATCTATGACCATGGAAGAACATTTTAGCCATTTAGCAACGGCCTTTGAGCGAATGAGAAGGTTTAAACTAAAATTGAACCCTGTCACATGTGCTTTCGGGGTGTGCGCAGGAAATTTCCTAGGTTTTCTAGTGCACCAACGGGGAATCAAGATTGATACCAATAAATCTCGGTCGATCACCGAAGCTATACCACCCCGAAATAAGAAAGAGTTACAGAGGTTCTTAGGGTAAATTAACTTTTTAAGACGATTTATCTCCAATTATGCAGGGAAAACAAAAGTGTTCTCCTTATTGAGGTTAAAGGACAATGACGAATTCGTCTGGACCGAAGAACATCAACAAGCTTTTGACAGCCTGAAGAAATACTTGTAACAGCCGCCGGTGATGGTACCTCCAGTGCCAGGAAGGCCAATGAAATTGTATATATCGGCTGAAGAACAGTCCATAGCTGGGATGATCGTGCAAGTTGATGACATGAATGTCGAGAGAGCCATTTATTATATCAGCATACAATTGCTGAATTATGAATGTAATTATTCTCCAATGGAGAAATTATGTTTGGCTTTATATTTCACATCACTATACTAATTATGAGCCTACCTTAGGCGAACATAGTGTATTTGATCACAAAATTAATATAATAAAGGTACATATTTTCTCGTCCTATCTTGCATTAAAGAGTTGGGTTTTGGTCACTGTCACTTTCAGAATTCGATACGATAAGAGGCCACATAAGAGCCCAAGCGAAGTTCTAATCAAGCTTTGGCCGATTTCTTGGCCGATCACCCATGTTTGAGCACTATTAGAGAAATAGAAATGGATCTGGACGAATGCAGTCTGAAACCATGGACGATGTATTTCGACGGATCCCCACAATGAAAGGAGCTGGAATAGGGATTGTCTTAATCAGCCCGTTGGGAGAATCATTTCAGTTTTTAATCAAGTTGAACGAATATTGCACTAATAACCAGGCCGAATACGAAGCCTTGATACTTGGGTTAGAGATGCTCCTCAACATGGGAGTAACCCATGTATCCATTAAAATGGATTCGCAACTAGTAATCCAACAAGTGATAGGAACTTTTAAATGCCAAAGCCCATCAATCATGGCATTATTGGATGTGGCCAAAGAGTTGGTCGAGCGATTTGATCATGCTGAGTTGGAACACGTTCCAAGGGCGAAGAACGAATTGGCCAATAGATTAGCCCAAGCAGCTTCTGGGTATAAGCAGACAAACATAGGTGGGTTATATAATAGCGAAGAGATCAAGCCAGTCCTAATGAGACGAAGTAGGCAGACAGATGTCATGGTCATCGAAGTCGAAGAGGAGGACGATTGGAGAAGCGAAATCAAGACGTTCCTAAAACAACCCGAATGAGGGAAGGATCGAAGGCTAAAACTTAAAGCCCTGAACTACGTAGTCTCAGGAGATGTGCTATATAAAAAATGACAAGATGGATTGTTGTTGAAATGTGTAGGGCCATCTGAATCCAAAACTATAATGGCCGAAGTGCATGAAGGTGTTTGTGGGGCTCACCAAGCATGAATAAAGATGAGATGGTTGATTATACGAAGCGGCTATTATTGGCCAAAAATGGGAGAATTGTGCATCTTGTATGCCAAAGGATGTATTGCTTGTCAGAAGCACGGGCATATTCAAAGGGCACCAGCGACCGAGATGATCCTAGTCATTAAACCGTGGCCGTTTATGGGATGGGCGATAGACTTGATAGTGAAGATTTACCCAGCTTCAAGCAAGAGGAATACTTTCATCATCGTTGCTACCGATTTCTTTACCAAATAGGTGGAAGCTATCCCAGTTGTGGAAATCTCCCAAGAACAGATCATCAAGTTCATAAAAGAGCATATAATTCACCGATTTGGTATACCACAAACAATAATGGTAGACCATGGCACCTCATTAAATGGTGAAAAGGTGAAAGATTTCCTGGCTGAATACGAAATCCGGTTGGTGAACACTACCCCCTATTACCCTCAGTCAAACGGTCAAGCATAATCATCCAATAAGACCCTTAAAGGGTTGATTCGAAAGATGGTGACAGACAACCCTAGATGATGGGATGAATATTTGAGTCAGGCTCTATAGGCCTATAGGACGTCACCACGAACAAGTACTTCAGTGACGCTATTTCAGTTAGTGTATGGTCACGAGGCTGTGCTTCTAGTAGAAATGAATATCGAGTCCACCAAGGTGATGTTACAAGAAAATCTGACAAAGGAAGACTACAACGAGGAAATGATCCAGAATTTGTTGGAATTGGACGATATCAGATGTGATGTGCTAAATCTTCTAGAAGCACAAAAAAGAAAAATATCCAAGGAATATAATCTTAGAGTAATGGCTAAATCGTTCAGGGAGGACAAATTAGTGTGGAAAACTATATTGCCACTTGGTTCTAAGGACCCGGCGTATGGCAAATGATCGCCCAACTGGGAAGGCCCATTCGTAGTGAAAAATGTGTTACCAAACGGAGCCTATCATTTGAAGGACTTGAACGGAAGAGTGCATGCAAGAGCGATAAATGGCAAGTACTTAAAGAGATATGTGCCCTCTTTGTTGGAGCATGAAAATGTATAAAATGCACTGGAATAATAATGTATTTTCATTAATTAAGGACGAAAACGTCCTAAAAATACAAGGAATATATGATATAACGTCTTATAAAAATCATTAATTTTGGCCCGAAGACCGCCGAAAACCCCCGGGCAGCTCCTTAATGGCCGAAAGCGTCTCTCTCCTCAGGCGTCATTCGTCCTGTATCTCCAAACCCACCGCATCCAAATCGGCCAAGCATTTCTCAAAATTTATACGGGCCAAACCTTCATACTCTGCCATAGACTTGTCCATCTCCGTTACTTGAGTAGCAATGGTCCTCCTCTTAGCCTCTTTTCTCATACGGCTTTCCTCGATAAGACGCTGAATCTCTTGTAACTGTCGCTCCAGGTCCAGGAAGACCGACTCCTCGGTCATCATCTCTTATGTAGTCTCCCTTAGGGCCTGATGAAGGGCGTCAAAAGAGCCACATAGCGTTTCTTTCCTCATTACAGATGAGTGAAGCCCAACCCTTTAGCTGTGCATATTGCGATACCGAGAGAGAAGGGCTGCTATGCCGGCCTGCATTTCTTGGAGGAAAAGCCGATCATCAACCGATATGGGCAAGGCAGAGAGGGCCAATATCCGGCTTAATTCGGAGGAGCTTTTGTCCAATTGAAGGACGTTCTCTGGCCGAGCGGCATGACTAACCTCCAGTGCAGCAAAGGAAGCGTATTGACCAAGAATCTCCCGAAGGCCCTCCAGGTCTGTACTATTGTTGACCGTGTTGGAAATTCTAATCCATTCCCCAAGATCAAAAGAGCAAACAAAACATATAAATGAATGAACAATATTGAAGTATGGCGGAATCATACTCACAAAGATCGGAATGCGGATGCGTTGATGAAACGAGAAACTTTTCCTTTGTGCAGTGAGGTTTCGGCCAAGGTGAAAGGAGATGCTCCAAGCTATGTTTGATCCTTCCAAGCTCAAAGATTAGTTTCCCATAACACCTTTGTATGATCCCTTGATGGTGCTAGCCAAAGATGTGTATTAAAGTTCTAAACTTATACACTTTCCTTCACAAAGTTCTTAAGAAATGGAAGAAAAATGGAGAGCCAAAACTGCAGTGAAGTTTCGGTCATGAGAGGGAGAGGAAGAGTGATTAATTTTTGATTTTATTTATCTTATATATTGTTTCAAAAACAAAATAAAAGATATACCAACTCTTGTCAAAAGTAAATCAAAGTCAATCACCTTTTCTTTCAAGATTTTGGAGTGTTCCTTACACAATCAACCACCACCTAATCCCATCACCAAAAAGGTAATCTTTGACTAGTGATGATGGTTGATGTGACATGTGGACCCCACACGATTCCAAATGTGAGTGGGCCCGCAAACACTCCCGGGCTCGAGTTCGATAATTCCGAATTAGCGAACTTCCGTCGCGACGTTAATTAAATCAAATTTAATTAAATAATTATGCCTAGCAAAATTACTATTAACGTCGCTAACGAATTAACTCCAAATTAACTCGTTTGCCCGAATTAAAATCTAATTTTAATTCCGCGTCGAAATCGAATTTCGTTTAATATATCGAAATATTATTTAAACGATTAATTCTAAATTAATCTTTCTCTCTCTTTGAATAGTACTTTATCCAAGATAAAGTCTCTCCGCAATTAATCCAAGATTAATTGAGTTCGAATCATACGTCATCGGTGAATCTTCGGGAAGCGACCCAAGAGATCTCTGGATATGTTGGCAGTAAATACGGTCGTCGGACTATCCGAACACGACGTACCAAGACTACGACTACGTTTTTACCGATTTACAAGACAAGGTTAGCCTCTAGCAAAATGCCATGCCTACCCAATTCTCCAGAAATATTCTTACTGGAATATAAGATCTATAACAGGCGTAGTATACCGTAGTATAGTGTATACTGATCCAGTATCGGATGATCACATGTAAGGCCTGGGGCTGGAGATGTGTCTGCCCCGTACGAAACATATATCGGACATTATGCAACTAGTCTCTTTGAATCGGATAATCCTGACCTTGTCATTTACCCGATGGCTGCAACCATTATAGAGTACTAGTTCTGTATCCTGCGCGATCATCATCTCCATATGTCTGAAGTGATACTTCCGTCTTGACATCACACCCAATACACTACGATTCTCGATAAACCTAGAAAAGGTGTACACAGAACCTGTTAAAGCCCTGGACGACCAAAACTAAAGTCTACCGATTGTCGCAAGTACTAGCGATGCAAGTCTCAGGTTAAGACCATATGCACCTACCCTGAAGCGGACTCCCATAGACACGCAGACATACTACCAATGGGATTCCGGGGGTCTATCCAGAGCGAAGCTGTTTTCGGTACCATCGGTAAAACACAACCTCCTACCGCACTTGCATAAGTATCCTATACTTAATATACGAGAACTATGCCGTTGTGCCCTCACAACACGCACAAGTGCAGTACTAGTCTATTCCGCATTATCGATGTCCAATCTCGATAATACTACGACTAGGGATATTTAATGATTAAACCTTTATGGATTGATACTGTCTCATATCATCTCAATCCGGAACTAATCATAGGGACTTTTACCATTATATATCAAAGTAAGTAAATTACAAAACGGGTAAAAGGCAATTTCATTACTACATAGTTAATTTTGTACAATAATACAATATCATTTACAAAACAGTGACGCTAGGGTCATACATGTCTAACAATCTCCCACTTGGCCTATAGCCAGTCACTCAAGCATCTAATACCTGAACTATGTACATGTCGCTCAAACTTTTCTCGAGGAATTGCTTTCGTCAGCGGATCTGCAATGCTGTCCTCTGATGCGATCTTTTCGATCTTCACATCGCCACTATGTATGATCTCTCGAATCAGATGGAATCGTCGAAAACATGTTTGGATCGTTGATGAGACCTTGGTTCCTTAGCCTGTGCTATAGCCCCGCTATTGTCACAATACAATGGAACGGTTTAGCTGCTAACGGAACTACTCCTAATCCCATTAGGAATTTTCGGATCCAAACCGCCTCTTTGCTGCTTCAGCTGCTGCTATGTACTCCGCTTCAGTTGTTGAATCGGCAACAGTATCTTGCTTGGAAGATTTCCAGCTCACTGCTCCGTTATTCAAACAAAATATGTACCCGGATTGCGATTTAAAGTCGTCTCTGTCGGTTTGGAAACTTGCATCGGTATACCCAGATACCTCAAGTTCTCCATCTCCATAGATAAGAAAACATCCTTAGTTTCTTTAAGATACTTAAGGATACTCTTAACCGCCATCCAGTGATCTTTACCTGGATCGGCCTGATATCGACTGCACATGCTCAAAGCATGGGACACATCAGGTCGTGTACATATCATGGCATACATGATCGATCCGACTGCCGAAGCGAACGGAGTCCGACTCATGTTGTCTCTCTCATATTGTGTTTTAGGACACATGTCCCTAGATAGATAGATGCCATGTGATGTTGGCAACAGTCCCCTCTTGGACTGATCCATGTTGAATCTTTTCAACACCTTATCAAATATGTACTCTGGGAGAGTCCAAGTAGCTTTCTAGATCTATCTAGACTATCGGTAGATCTTTATCCTAGAATGAAAGCTGCTTCTCCCAGATCTTTCATGGAGAATTTCAATGAAAGCCAAGCTTTCACCGACGTTAACATGGGAATGTCATTGCCTATTAGCAATACATCGTCGACATAAAGGACAATAAAAGTCAGTGCACTCCCACTGCCTTCTTGTATACACAAGGATCATCTACGTTTTGAATGAAATCATATTCTTTTATGACCTCATCAAAAACATTGGTTCCATGACCTCGATGCTTGCTTCAGTCCATAAATGGACCGATTTAACTTACAAACCTTGTTGCAAGTCTAGGTGCGATTAATAAAACTGTCAGGCTGTTGCATGTAAACATCCTCCGAAAGGTTTCCGTTAAGGAAAGCGGTTTTAACGTCCATCTGCCATATTTCGTAATCGTAATATGCAGCTATCGCAAGCATTATCCGAATGGATTTAATCATGGCACGGGGGTGAGAAAGTTTCGTCATAATCAACTCCAAGTTGTTGACGATACCCCTTCGCTACAAGCCTAGCTTTGTACGTTTGTACGTTGCCATCCATGTCGGTCTTCTTCTTGAAGACCCATTTGCATCCAATAGGCTTTACGCCTTCTGGTGCATCAACCAGTGTCCAAACATGGTTGGTATACATGGAATCCATTTCGGCCTTCATGGCTTCTTGCCATAAAGCGGATTCGATACCTTGTATCGCTTCCTCATACGTAGCCGGTTCAGTATCCTCAATAAGATTAATATCTACATGAGGTGAGATCAGGAATCCATACCTCTCAGGTATTACCCTGACTCTCTCCGACCTACGCGGTCCTTATGTACTTGAAGATTGTGGTTCAGTCTCATCCCGGATGGACTGTTCATGTTCCGTTGATAAATCACTGCCAGGAACAGTATCACTGCGACTTTCATCGAGTTCTACTTTCCTCCCACTAACCACTGCATTTAGGAATTCCTTCTCAAGGAAAACCGCATGTAGAGCAACAAATACTTTGTTCTCTTGTGGGTGATAGAAGTAATATCCTTTGGTTTCCCTAGGATATCCAACAAATAGGCATTTATCTGATTTGGGTTCAAGTTTGGTACCTTCCAAACGTTTAACATATGCCCAGCAACCCCAAATCTTCAGGAATGAGAAACCCGGTTTCTTTCCAGTCCATATCTCATATGGAGTCTGTTCAACAGACTTTGACGGAACCTTATTCAGAATAAGAATTGCATTGTTTAATGCATATCCCCAGAAGGAAATCGGCAGCTCAGTGCGACTCATCATTGACCTTACCATGTCCAGAAAGGTACGGTTTCTCCGTTCAGACACACCATTTAATTGTGGTATTCCAGGAGGAGTCCACTGCGAAAGAATACCATATTCTTTCAAGTAATCTTGAAACTCATTACTTAAGTATTCGCCACCACGGTCCGACCGTAATGTCTTAATACTCTTGCCTGTTTGTTTTTCAACTTCGTGTCGAAACTCTTTGAATCGCTCAAAAGTTTCCGACTTGTGCGTCATAAGATACACATAACCGTAACGTGATGCATCATCCGTAAAGGTTACGAAGTATCGACATCCACCTCTAGCCTGGCTAGACATGGGCCCACAAACGTCACTATGAACGAGGGCTAACAGTTCAGTGGCGCGTTCACCTTTACCGCTAAAAGGTGATTTAGGCATTTTGCCTAATAAACAAGATTCGCAGACGTCATATGAATTTGGATCAAATCCGTCCAAGTACCCACTCTTCGAAAGTGTGGATATGCGAGTCTTGTTAATGTGTCCCAGACGACAATGCCACATATAAGTTTCATCCTTTGGATTACTCATTTTAAGCCTTTTGTTTGTTACTTTATATGTTGGAGATTCGTTTATATTCAAAATATAAAGACCATTATTTGCAACTGCAGTGCATATTTCTGCGTCATCTTTATATAAATAACACCCAGTGTTTCTAAATACAAAAGTGTACCCATGCTGGGTTAACAAAGATACAGATATAATATTCCTAGTCAAACTAGGTACAAAATAACAGTCATTTAATTTAAGTACATGCCCCGAGGGCAGTTCTAATACAAAAGTGCCAACGGCCAAAACAACAACAGGAGTTCTGTTTCCAACTCGCAGATCAATCTCCCCTGAAGCCAGTCTCCTGCTGTCCTGCAGATCCTGCACATCAGTACATATATGAGAACCACAACCAGAATCAAAAATCCAATTTTTATAACTAGAAGTAGCCATGTTTATTTCAATAACAAACATACCAGTGGTCGGTGCCTTGCCCGCCTTGATCTCCTTTCCGAGCGCCTTGTTCATGCGGCAGTCACGCTTCCAGTGACCTCTCTTGCCGCATTGAAGGCATATGTCTTGTGACTTGTCCTTTGGCTTCC
The DNA here is from genome assembly GCA_019454045.1 of Zanthoxylum bungeanum. Taxonomy (NCBI): domain Eukaryota; kingdom Viridiplantae; phylum Streptophyta; class Magnoliopsida; order Sapindales; family Rutaceae; genus Zanthoxylum; species Zanthoxylum bungeanum. The sequence continues at coordinate 18,239 of SKCR01007463.1, read as the reverse complement.
CAGAAGCCATCGACTTCTTGGCCTTGCCTTTGTTCCTATGCTTCCTCTTTTTCACCCCTCCAGTTGCCTTGGGCCCAGTCCTTGACATCTGAGAGGTCGATGCAAAGTGCGCCTCGCGCTTGTTGCCTTTAAGAAGCTTTCTCTGACTCCTTAAGAATGGACAATAGCTCTCCAAGAGTATCGTCCGTATCCATCAACTTGTAGTTGATGATAATCTGCTTCCAAGTATCGGGAAGTGACTGTAAGACCATGTCTATAGTCAGCTCAGCCTCCAAGACTATTCCCATCTTGGCCAGCTCATCAATGTCGGCTATCATTTGAGTCCCGTGGGCCTCAACTGAACCGCCATCAGTCATACGGGAGTGAAAGAGTTTCTTACCAACTCATACCTCTCCATCCGCTTATTAGTGCGGTGAAGATCCTTTAGTCTAGCCATCATATCATAAGGATCCAAGTCCCTATTCTGGCGATGAAAGTGTTGAGTCATCGAAGCAAGCATGATCGACCTAGTCGTTTCACAATCATCGCTGTGAGTTTTCCATAACTCCAGCTCAAGTAGATCAGTAGGCTCAGGTCCAAGAGGTTTCTGTATGGTATACACCAGCCTCTCTGCCCCAAGGACTATCCTCAGGTTCATTTCCCAGTCAGCAAAGTTCGTACCCTTAAATACATTATCACCCATGATTATGTCTCGGATATTTCCCTTGTTTGCCATCTTAACTACGATAGTCTAACTATCTAGTTAACGATATATGGGTACAGTCAAACTGTTACAAAAATAACATTATATTAGTCCAACTAATGTTTAAAATTAAATATTGACGAAATAAATTTTGTAAGCGCGTAAAGCTAAGTATCTGAATGAAATTGCAAATTCAATACTAGCCTCCCACTATTTTCTACAAGTCTCTAACCCTCTGTCGAGTACTCGGGAAATCCAATTTCCTAGTGGGCTAGGATCCCGTTAAATAACACACAACCTTGACTTTGGCCAACAAGTTGTATGATATTTAACTAGGTAGATCTCGAAGATCAATTGGATCCCATCCAATTCCTAGGTCCGGTAGGTGGACATCCAAGTCCGGAACATATATATCTAATACATATGTCAATGTATCCAATACTTTTTCCTAACCTTTTCCTCTGAATCAACTAAGTCTTGGCTTTGGCACAACAAACTTAATGATTCCAGTTAAGAGGGACCCATTGACATGGAAAGTTTCGTAATCAATGTCGTTGGACAAGAAGTGATCTTGGCTTTGGCCAACAAATCACAACTTGGACAAGACACCGATGTGGAACAAAACTCTCATGATTCAAACACATCCTCAATTGACAAAGGTCTTGACTTTGGCCAACAAACCAATGCCAATTTCGGATCTTGAGAGAGAATCATTCAACAGAAGGAAAATCGCTTAATATTGTTTGAGGGATTTTCGCGTAATTGGCAACCAATTAATTTATCTTTGTTAGGTCTCATCATCATACACCCTTAAGCATGCTTCTAAAACATCATAAAGCGCGTAAAATAAAATAATAGTGATATTCGGATGGATATATAACAATTTGCTCCTAGAACAAATCACTCCTTTCCTCTCCCCGACTAGCACTATTCTACTTCTACCCAATTACATAATACAATAAGAGAAACCTCATTTTCATTGAGGGGAATTAGGTGAGAAGAGAATACAAAGAGATAATAAGAGAAAGGCTGGACACGCAGGTCCAATTTATAAATTCTGAATTTACAATAATTTCTAAAATTACCATTCCCTTCTAATATCCATCCGATATGCACTATTCATTCATCACATCCACATTCATTCATTCAAGGCATGTTATACAACCAATCTAATCCAATTAATTAGTCTTTAATTAGGTGACAATACAATGTTCAAACAATTGTTTGCATTTGCGCGAGTCCAACTCGTTTTGAGAATAAGTACTTATAGTACGAATTCATGAATCATATCGAACTACTCGTCAAATCCAATTTAAGTCGTATTCAATACTAATCCTTTTATTTAATTCTAAATTAAATATTTACACTTTTATTGTGCTTTTATAACTTAGATTCCAAATCTAATCCAATCGGGTCTCAAAGTCCAACTAACATCTAATGTCCGTTTAATTAAAGTCCGATGGGCTTTCAATTGATTTCATTAGGCTTGGGCTTTGGTCAATGTGGGTCAAACCCAATTACCAAGCCCAAATAAGGAATCACCCTCATTGCCTTAAAATCAATATCAAGCCCATAAGGCCCAATTAAACATAAAACCCTATATATTACATTTGGACTTAATGGAGTCATTTAGGCCCCATTTTGGATCCAATCCAATTGGCCCAAACCTACTTGGCCCAACCAAGCCCATTATGCCCAAATATAATAGTTTTAGGCCCAATTCAAAATTAAGCCCAATTAATCAAATTTTAAAATTCCAAATTTTATAACTTAATTAACTAAAGTGTAATGTCATGATTAATCCTTTAAATCAATATTTCCAAAATTATCAAATTAATCCATTAATCATATTTTTATCTTAAATACATGTCCAACATTATTTAATCAAAAAATCAAGTCCCTAATCATCCATTAAGCATTCGGCCAAGGTGATAAAATGGTTCCAATTTCGTTTTGGAAGAAAAATGGAAGAAAAATGGAGAGCCAAAACTGCAGTGAAGTTTCGGTCATGAGAGGGAGAGGAAGAGTGATTAATTTTTGATTTTATTTATCTTATATATTTGTTTCAAAAAAAATAAAAGATATACCAACTCTTGTCAAATTAAATCAAAGTCAATCACCTTTTCTTTCAAGATTTTGAGTGTTCCTTACACAATCAACCACCACCTAATCCCATCACCAAAAAGGTAATCTTTGACTAGTGATGTGATGGTTGATGTGACATGTGGGCCCCACACAATTCCAAATGCGAGTGGGCCCGCAAACACTCCCGGGCTCGAGTTCGATAATTCCGAATTAGCGAACTTCTGTCGCGACGTTAATAAATCAAATTTAATTAAATAATTATGCCTAGCAAAATTACTATTCACGTCGCTAACGAATTAACTCCAAATTAACTCGTTTGCCCGAATTAAAATCTAATTTTAATTCCGCGTCGAAATCGAATTTCGTTTAATATATCGAATATATTATTTTAACGATTAATTCTAAATTAATCTTTCTCTCTCTTTGAATAGTACTTTATCCAAGATAAAGTCTCTCCGCAATTAATCCAAGATTAATTGAGTTCGAATCATACGTCATCGGTGAATCTTCGGGAAGCGACCCAAGAGATCTCTGGATATGTTGGCAGTATAATACGGTCGTCGGACTATCCGAACACGTACGTACCAAGTACTACGTTTTTACCGATTTACAAGACAAGGTTAGCCTCTAGCAAAACGCCATGCCTACCCAATTCTCCAGAAATATTCTTACTGGAATATAAGATCTATAAACAGGCGTAGTATACCGTAGTATAGTGTATACTGATCCAGTATCGGATGATCACATGTAAGGCCTGGGGCTGAGATGTGTCTGCCCCGTACGAAACATATATCGGACATCATGCAACTAGTCTCTTTGAATCGGATAATCCTGACCTTGTCATATTATCCCGATGGTTGCAACCTTATAAAGTACTAGTTCTGTATCCTGCGCGATCATCATCTCCATATGTCTGAAGTGATACTTCCTTCTTGACATCACACTCAATACACTACGATTCTCGATAATCCTAGAAGAGGTGTACACAGAACCTGTTAAAGCCCTGGACGACCAAAACTAAAGTCTACCGATTGTCGCAAGTACTAGCGATGCAAGTCTCAGGTTAAGACCATATGCACCTACCCTGAAGCGGGGACTCCCATAGACACGCAGACATACTACCAATGGGATTCCGCGGGGTCTATCCAGAGCGAAGCTGTTTTCGGTACCATCGGTAAAACACAACCTCCTACCGCACTTGCATAAGTATCCTATACTTAAATATACGAGAACTATGCCGTTGTGCCCTCACAACACGCACAAGTGCAGTACTAGTCTATTCCGCATTATCGATGTCCAATCTCGATAATACTACGACTAGGATATTTAATGATTAAACCTTTAGATTGATAATGTCTCATATCATCTCAATCCGGAACTAATCATAGGGACTTTTACCATTATATATCAAAGTAAGTAAATTACAAACCGGTAAAAGGCAATTTCATTACTACATAGTTAATTTTGTATAAATAATACAATATCATTTACAAAACAGTGACGCTATGGGTCATACATGTCTAACAGACCGAAGGCGAAGTAAGCCGAAAAGAAGCAGAGGACAATCGCCGAAAGCTGTCCAAAATATTCTGGACCGATTGCAACAATGGGTCGGATGCCTGCACACGAAGAAGGAATTAGCAAAATGAACTAAGACCATGAGCTAAAGGACATGTGAGAAAGACTTACCACCCCAGAACTGGAAGGCCGATCCACCAATGCCACAAATGCCTCAGCTTGTGGCTGCACTAATTCTTACTGAGATGAAGGATTTGAGGATGATGGATGCTGGGGGACAGGAGCCAGCGGCCATGCGGCCTGAGAGGAGGAGACGGTCGAGCAAGAGAACTTTGTGGCAAGACGGAAGACTTAGCCCGACGAGAGACTTAGCCCGAGGGGGCGATGATTGTTCAGAAACGACTGGCACTTAGACTGTCGGAACAGGAGTTGCGGAAGAAGAAATCATGAGAGCCGTAGGGGACGGCTGTTCAGGCACAAGAGACTCCACTCGAGAAGGAGAGGGCGGAGGAGCCGAAGATGACGGCTGCGCAAAGGCTGAAGTCCGGTACGCAGAAGTACTTGGAGATACTGCTTCTAGCGTTGAGCGTTGCGGCGCAGTAGTAGGCCGAGCATCTGTAAGAGAATCAGAATCAGACGAATCAGAAATGTAAATGACCCACTCCTCCTCGTAAATGCGACGAAGTACGTCTTTTTTGTACATAGACCGAGCCTCCTATAACGACTCCAATTCGGCCAAACTATAAAGGTCATCCACGTCCCTATAACTCCCTCTAAGCCCTGAGGCAGACATCCTACGTACTAAGGGATAAAGTTGCTTGAGGTGGTGCCAAAGATACCCAGTCGGCCAAGTAGGCTCTGGCACTTCAGTCTCATCATCCGGATCCTGCACAATTGGTGCAGAACCGTCTGAAGAGAAGCGCTCAAATAGAGGATGGTCTCTTTGAATTTCCTCGATTCTTGGACGCGAACGGCCAGATTCAATATATGGCTTCATACCTTGGGGATCGGCTCCGACTGCACCATCATCTCCTGGTAATTGCTCCATGATGGGACCTTCGGCCGCTTCATCCTCATCAGAGGGAAACTGAACGACCGACATTTCTGTAGGTCCCACCTTCTCACCTCTGCCTATAGGAGCTTCGGCCCTCGGAGTTCATGTCGTTTCAGGCATTACGGAAGGCGGCTCAATCCTAAGCGCCTGCACAAGATACACAATTATGATTTCAGAGTACATCAAACTCATGTGCAAAAGAAGATGGGTCTCAAGCTCATACCTTAGAGCGCGACGGACGAGCGACACTACCGAATCAGAGCTACGACTAGGGGAAGGCTGCTTCCTTTTAGCGAGCTTTATTTTCTTGGGCTTGGACGCCTCAGCTGCTTTCTTCGACCCCGACGGCTCAGAAGACTTGGGGAGACAAATAAATGGAAGAAAAGACTCTCGCAGAAGGCAAAGAGAAAAACGTTCGCGGGCAGGTGGCAAAAAACGATCAAAAGAAAAATGAACAGACGTGCAAAGAGAAAAATGAGCAATAACAAAAGAAGAGATCAAAGAGCGAGTTTCCGCCAAGGAATCATCAACTTCAGAGACTGAAAAGACCTTAAAACGGTCTGAAAAAGCAGAGCACGTGTGTAAGAAAGGATGAGGCCACCCTTGAATGAGACCAAATTGACGGGCAACGAAGTTGGGTGAATACACCTCCACTCTGGCCTTGCCATTGGCCCCAGTCAAGATGTCATGAATCAGGTCGCGACTGCATAAAAACCTGCGCCAAATACGAAGATCTGATTCGTCCTCTTCCGAAAGAGGAAGGTCATGAACGAATGATGGACTATCCGACACAAAAAAGAAAAAAGGAAAAAAGAGGGAACCCGAGGAGTAGTATAGAAATACTCAAAAACAGTGCGAGGAAGGAAGAAGATGGTCGAAATTGAGAAAAAATAAGACCGACACAAGGATAAGGATGAGTTGAATCAATTATGCTGAAGACAGGGAAAATAGGCTCTCAACTAGAGTTGAACGAGCCACAAGGACCGGAGGCAATAGGTGATGCCCCCGACCGAAGTTGTTTCTGGAGGACGGCCAATCCTCGATATATGGCGGCTAGTAAAAATGAGGCCAGGTCTAAGTGACGGCCGTGGGCAAGGTCGGAAGAGATAGGAAGATAGCCCGCCACAGGTTTTTGGCTAGGTGCACAAATGATGTATTTGCATAGCCAGTAATGAAGGAAGGTTGTTCGCTCTAACATCGAGACCGTACCGGCCATTTTTGAAAATGTGAGAATGAAAGAAGAATATGACGAAAAAGAAGAAGAGTCCATTGAAGGAGGAGGGAAACAAAAAGATATAGAGGCCGAGATGGTCGCTCCAAGAGGGGCCAGTCCAGTAAGAGCACCAATATCACGAAGGGTGATAGTGAAGGGCCCGACCGGAAGAATGAATACATTGTATTCAGAAGACCAAAAGAGCAAAGAAATAGGAAACAAGTTACGGTCAAAAGGGCAAAGCTAATGAAAGCTCGATGAAAGGAAGAAGATGATGTTTATCTAAAAAGGCTCGAGTATCCGCATTCAACAGCATACTTTGAAACCAGACTTCGAATGCGGTATCGGGTTTGGGCCAGGTGCGAATCAGATTGGATTAAGCAAGATGAGAGATGTTAAGTGGCTCAGAAAATGGGAGGCCAGAAGAAGAGGGGAACTGCTGAGCCAACGAAGCCGTTGCAATAGTGTCATCTTCAACGAATATGGGGCCAAGAGCACACTGGCCGAAATTCTCATCAAGAGTGTGAACGCCGAAGGTGCCCATAGAAGAAGATTTCAGCGCCATCTTATCATCGGCGAAGGTTGAGGCGCTAGTTTTGGGAGCAGATGATGAAGAAGCCATTGATAATAGAAGGTCAAGAATGAGATAAAAGTGATTTTGCAGAGGAAGTCGAAGGTAAAGTGAAAACCAGAGTGGGATGAATCCTTATGTAACAGACGAAGGGTTAACCTGGGACAGGTGTCGCAATACGAGTCGTCGAGAAGTGAAAGTGGCGGGAAAATGGAAAAGGATGAAAGGTTGCCCTAGACAGGTGTTCGAATGTAACTCGCTGCGAAAGTGATGTTCGACGAAAGGGAACACGGAAGTGATGTAAAAAACGGCTATTAAATGGGCCTCATGATGAAACATATAGGAAAGGGCCGCGCATTTATTGCAAAAGTGATGGGTTCGCGTAGGACTCTAAAAGGCGGCCCGACAGATTACAAAGCGAAGAGTTCCGCCCCGGGTTTTACCTCGCTCGACCTTACGGCATCGGCCTCCAGCAGATCGGCCGAACCTCAAAATCTTATCATCGACCTCCAAGATCGGTCAAAGACAGATGTCAATACTACATCCTCTAGAGGCATCGCCCAGGCTGTTTCCATTATTGGCACAAGCAGTAGTAAGACAAAATTGATATGATAAGACCATCAGGCCGCAGGCTTACTTTCAGCAAAAAACCAGACCTAGGGCAGAGAGCCCCCCAATCGGTCAGGTAACACATGGAAAAGCCCTTCACATAAGAACAATATCATGGCTTGAAAGTATATAAAAAGAGGAAGGTTGAAGAAGTAACTTGCAAGGTCTCCCAACCGCCTATTTAAGGGCCGACCTTACTCAAAACATCGAAGTTTGGCCCTCCGTAACCAATCGAACTCCCTAAGATAAAAAAGAAAAGATCGGGAGAAGCAGGACAGAGTCGGGAAAAAGGAAAGATCTGCATGCAACATAGGCCATCAGAAGTGAAAGCTTCCTTTTAGTAAGATGTAAAATGGAATGTAAAAGGATTCACTAACGGCCATCCACACGGCGTAAGGTGTAAAATGAAATGTAATATTGTGGATGGGCTGCGTCCGTTAGCGATAATTGTCCAGGGTCCTATTCGTGGAAGGTACTGCACCTCCCGGTTGCAGATGGGTTACGCTCATTGACAGCGGCTGGCCTGAGCTTCTCTACGCGGAGAATGCTGCGAACCCGATTCCACAGGTTCTCTGGCCTAAGGGATTGGCCGAGTGATGGGCTGGTCGAGGGCGAAGAGGAATGACCATACAAGTTTCTATCATTCCAATTTATACGTCTTTTCGTCGATGGAAAACCAAAAAAATTCACCTCGATCTTCACTTCCGGTTCAATCAAGGTAAATCTGGGGGACAATTGTTGACAGAGGAAATGATGTCACCCTGGAACGAGATCACCCTAGGACGAAGGAAAGAACGAAGGGAGGAATGATGATGGAGCGAAGAGCGACGAAGAGCTTGGGATGACTGAATTAGCGGTTAGGACGAAAATGCGTGATACGGTTGCTTCCACGATCGCAGTAGTTGGACGGTTTTCCCTCCACAACCGAGCAGTTGAGACACGCAGCTCAACAGTTACAGGCACGATCCAACAACTCTAGGGAGATACTGGAACTGCCCAAAACGGTTGACAAGCTTCACTATAAAAGATCACCTACACCAAGAGAGAAGCCCCGACAAAATGAAGACTCAAATGAGCATATCTTTATTTTTTATTTCTTAGATTGTAATCCATAGGACTGTAATTTGTGCGCTTGTGCCCCTTGGAGGCTTATTCACTTAATCAAACCCCCCTTGTTGGGACTTTGTCTCAGGATGTTTGAACCTTACACGCTCTTCCTTCTTCACGCATAAAAATTGCGCAAACAACTACTATTAAAATATACATGACAAAAGATTATGCAAAAATTAGCATGACTCAGAATATAAAAGCTTTGAAGACTCTTGGGCCAAATATCCACCTCCAAGTTCGTATATATGAAGATTGACATGTGTCCATCGTTATTATTATTATTTTTTATTTGTCTTACAAACTTTGATGATATGAATAATTCTGATCCAAGTTCAAGTTATTGGATAAATTAGTGTCATTAACTGAAATTAACATGCAATTACAATAAATATCAACAATCAAGTCATGCCAAATATTGCACCATAAACCCTAAATTTTGAGAACAAGAAAAAACCTAGAATAATTGACGAAATCAGTGGTCCAAGTCGAGATATATCTCTGTCCTTAAGAACTTATTAGCCCCGTCTTGGTGCTCTACGGGTTTTGTGACTAACGTTCTCTCAGGATAACTTGGATTCATTTTCTTCAAGGGGCACACCTTAAGTAGATCTTGAACTTGGATAATGGGGGAACTTTCTCTGACTCAAAAACCAATAATATGAGACTCACATTTCGGATGGATTCAGATTACTTGAAAGAACAAAAAAGGCTCCTTTAAATAGACATGGAAGGGTTCCTTTGAGGGCACTCTTTGGTTTGGGGTGTAACCCTCCCAAGGGTTATACCCCTCCCTTAAACCCTTTAGAGCCTAAAGGTATGTTCCATCAATTGGAGGACATTTCCCTACATGTATGTACATTTCCCATAGGGTACCATCCAAGGGACATGTCCATTCTCCATCAACACTTAATATTTGAAGAATTTACAACAATCCCCCACAATTCTTCAAATATTCATGCAGACACTTTAGAGAGTTTCTGTGAACTAAAGCTGCATCGAAATAGGTAGCTTTCGCCTTGAACCTTTCATAGTGAATGACAATCGGATTTACTTGGCAAACCAGTGACCCATAGTCTTGAACTATTCTGTCATTGGTGTAAACCAAGACAATTGCCAACACACAGCTTTACTTCGACCATTTTTCGTTCTACGGTTGTGTTCATTTCGGCCTTGAACAACGGTCATGGATTCATCAAGTACTTCAGGGAAATCAGCCTGCAAAATCCCACGGTTTCGACCTCACTTCTTACTTGAAATAGATGATCTACTATGAAGAGGTAATATGTTTTTACCCCATTAGGACTCATCTCCTAATATAGTGATCATTAAAAGCCTTAGCTTATCCTAACCTTGACAGACAGCACTCTGCGTCATTATCGGAATGGGAAAGAGTAGAAAAACTCTTCAGTGCTTGTTTTGAATTGCACAAAGTTTCAGTTGTCCCTTTTGAACCTATATCTTGGGATCTCCAGTCAGCTAGGTTGGGTTTCCACAGTGACAATTATTAATTTATAGGCTTCAAGCCCATTCCCCTCGATGACTTCTCAACTTGATCTCTCGGTAAACCTTTAGTAATTGGATCCGCTACGTTTTCATTCGACTTGACATAATCGATCGATATTATGCCACTTGGGAGCAGTTGACGTATGGTATTATGTCTTGGACGTATGTGTCGAGACTTACCATTATACATTGTATTTTGGGCTCTCCCAATAGCCGATTGGAAATCACAATGTATGCTTATCGCTGGCACCAGTTTGGGCCAACTTGGAATATCTACCAGGAAATTTCGAAGCCATTCCGCTTCTTTCGCTGTTTTGTCTAATGCTATGAACTCTGATTCCATAGTAGACCAGGCAATACATGTTTTGTTGGGGTTGGTGCTCAGAGCGCCAATCCGGACCGTATTTATATCTGATTCATGAATACAAATAATCTATTTTTCCATAATATTACTTATTTATGGTTGCACCTCTTGTTTTTATATATGTATTTGATCTGATTACGATTAGATTGAAACTAAATGTGGTTTAGTGATATGTATATATTAGACAAAGGCCCGATAATATATAATGCAGTACACGGTTACAAAGCTAGTTTGTAATTGACATTGGGAAGTGTCACTGCTAAATGTATATTATCAAATATAGTTCCAGGTCAAGATTTACTAACACGGGTCGGTTAGTTAAATCCGTTGAGACCAGTACATGTCATATATCGGGACTTGGTCTGATGGTTTATCACAATGAACCATGAGTCTGGGGAGACTCGTATAGACGTGTAGGTGTTATAGTGGATAAACACTGAACGACTCAACGAAGATTCTTAATGGATGGTACACCAACGTCAACAAGAATCTTCTCGGGTTGAATAGCATAGTGGTTCTTCGACTTGAGACACCACTGTGGATGTATGAGACATCCTCCACACTTAGATGGCAGTCACGTCACCGATCTATTTAGATCAGACCTACGCCTGTTCGTTGGGTGTGGACCGATCCTCAGGATATCCTGTGTGTCCAGATAGGATCCGTCAGTTCTGTTTACAGAGCATATATAGTCCATATGTGATTAGCAATCAGTTAAATCTATGGCCATAATATACTTCGGAAATGAGTTTCGAATGTTATTTATAGATTGTTAATAGAATTATCGACAGGATAATACCTATAGAGATTTGACGTTTACATCTATATCTCTGGGATTATCCAGATACTTGTGACGGAGGGATTATACGTATGCAATGACCTCGACCAGTATGATTCAACTAGTTTATCCGTGGTCGTCATAATTTACGGGTGGGTAAATTATGGAAACGAAATTAGATTTTGTGACGGATATACCTGAATCTAGAGAGTCTCACTAATGAAATATACCCGTAGAGCACTAGGGCAACTTTTATGAATAATGATGATTATTTATAAATCGTTTAAACGTTAAACGAAAAATACATACGAACGGGCCGAACCGTCATTTCCTAATTAATGTGTATTTGTATTAATATATGATATTATTAAATACACATTAATAAATTGTCAAATAAAGGTATTTGACATATATATCATTAATATATTTGTTTGAGATATTTAAAGTAAATATAATACATATATTTGAGATATTTGTATTTAATTAATTAATTAATTATTAAATGATTAATATAATTAAAATATAAATATCTCACCAAATGATATTTATGGGAAATGATTAATAAGTGTTTTTTGTTGACTTTTTCATTAAAAGAAAAGGTTATCAAAATGGTTTTGATAACTTAGATATTTTTTTTTAATTTGTTAAAAAAATTGAAATATCTCTTTTATTTTTTTTTTATGGTGATTTCGGCCACACCCTTTAGTAAATAAATAATAGAGATTTATTTATGCCGGATGTATATTAGATACTAGATAAATTCAAGTAAAAACGGAATCCTGAACGTGCCCTAGCTGTCAGGGTTACACAAGTAACTTGAGTTTATCATTGACGAGTTTAACCTTGGTACGTCTCCTTGTGGGCCTGCCTTAGCAGCGACAACGAGAAACGACCAGGACCGGAAACCCATGAGTCACTAGTGAGTGATTGACAATGAGTTGTCTACATGTGAATATACGTAGGCGAGACCATGCCTCTGCTGTGAGTCGAAATATATTCATGGGGTCCTTTTCCCATTATAGAATTCGATTTAATTATTGAATTCTCATTTTACCGTTGGGGATTACGGTATTACGTAAAATAGTGGGAGGCACTACTAAGTTTAAAAATTCCTTAACTTAGGCAGTGTGTATTATTATGGAAATAGCCGCTTGTGTGTTTTCCTTAATCTATATTAGATAGAATTAAACTTTTAATTCACTGCACACATATTATGATATGTTATCTGACTTGACTCTTGGTTGCAGTTATTCTAGAATAGGTTCTAGATACTATTAGACTAGGATATTATTAGATTGGTCTAAACCATTGGGAACTATTGTTCCGATTTTTTCTTCAAAAATCAAGATGGTTAATGACTTAGTTTCTAAGTCATGATAGATAATCTAGATAGATATCTCTGTTAGGATATAATACTTTAGAGAGAATAGTTTCTTATGCAGTAAGAATTGACATGAATTCATTCATGTCTCGAGATTCTTGACTGGCATTAAGAAAGCCCCATTAGGTATTTGCTTATCTAGTAATGACGTTTCTTAGCTTTAATGACCTATAGAGGCAATGTGTCTGACACAATTTGTTAATCAATTATTTGCAATTGTTGTGAATAGTTGAATGCAAATAGTAAAGCTATAGAAATGAGATGCTTATAGTTGTGTATAGAAAATATCGATTTTCACAATACTACAACTATAGGTATTGGATACCAGATCTCCCGTCTAGTTATTTAAAATATTAGTTAACGATTGTTTTGATATTTGATATCGGAACTTGCGACTATTGGATAGTTACTTGTTCTTTATAAACAATTGTTATTTATATTTTAAACATAACTAGTAGTGTCTTTGACGTAGAGATAAACATTAAGAAAAATTATTCGGTAAAGTAAATAATTTAGAACGGTGCATTAGGAGATTTTATCACTTAAGCATTGGATGCTTATTCCGTATGGTAAAAGATAGTTTGATACGAGATCACACCACATATCCTTATCCATTTAACGAATATTGTATTCGGGAAGGTGATTATGATCTCGTTTAACCAATGATTGTCATTAGACCACCAGATTCATTTAACTGATACATTGGATGTATGTAGTTTAATAAATTGTAATTGCTTAAGGTAGTTTTCTTTACTTCGTAACTTAGTTTATGAATTGTCATAACTTAGTTACGTATTTCTGAAAGAACATATATTGAACGTCTTGAAATGATCAAGAACTTTCAATCTGTTCTGATGAAACGTAGATTGAACATTTTTGACTTGTTCAAATATATTCAATCTGAAGTTTTTTAGAGAACTCTATCCTCAAAATTCATTACATGTCTTTGAACTATTCAAAGATCTTTGATACGATCAAACATATGAATTTAAAGCAATTAGTTCTAAGGTTATTCAGTGAATATAATTCTTATTCAATATTATTCTTCCACGATTCCATCCTGATGGAATTGAGTGGGGAGCAGTCGAATCTTATATGATTTGATTCGTTTGATATTGAATATTACCGAATTAGTTTCAATACTCTTGGGGATATACTTCAGTAACACTAGTTCATCTTCTTAATTTAGGTTCCATTAATTTCTACAGTTACATATATGATATGTATAGGTAGAAAATCCGAATCTTGAAAAGTTTGAGATTTGAATCTTTCTTTTATAAATAGTTATATAATGGAAATTACTTACACCTCGGAGGTATAAGTAAAAGTTTATCATTTATTCTGTTTAATAGAATATTGTATTCTATTTGATATAATATCTTTCCTACGATCCTAAGTAATAAAATTGTTTTTATTACTTGGTGTGTAACATCAGATGTTAACAATTGTAGAAAAGACTTGACTTCTTGAAGTCAAATATGAGAATGATAAATTATAGATGGAACTACGTAATTAATAAGATGAAACAACCCTTATACATCTTCCGTACAAGTCCAATGGATAATAGAATCATTACGAGTATTTGATACTTAACGATTCTGTTGTTTTCTTATCGAAGAAAAATATCCTATAACTTACAATGGAAGCGATATTTAATATCGATTCTGGATTTTCATCATTGAACCATAGATCTAAGATTGTTCATAGCTTACTACGATCAAGTTTTGAACTTGATTAAGCTTTCATCATGAATTAGTTCATGATATGTGCTAATTGTTTGCGCAACGAAAGCGGTGTGAGCTTATTAAAGGTTTGACCTTTATAGTATGACAGTGAGAAAAGTTATACTCAAAACATCTATTGTAGATTCTGAGAAAACTTGTCTCTAGTCACGCTAATTGAACAATTGAAGATTATATTGGTTAATGTTGATATTAAACTGTACATTTTAGCTAAAGAATGCAAAATGGCGTTTTGGAATGACTTATTCAGATAAGAGATCAGTTGTGATTTCTTTGTTTGAAGAGTTCATTCTGGAATGGCCCTAGAGTTTGTGTTCTGCTGAGATCGCAGTTTAGTGTGCTAGCTTATAGAGCCTATTGTAGACTCGGATAAGTCTTCCAGAAATTCGTGTTCTTTATTTTTGATATCAGTCAGATTGTCTGATCTTGTCAAAGTATAGAGAATACATATGTGGTTGAAGGGTTAGTGGGAGCGTACAAATTACTTTCTAGTGTTATATTCTAACAACATTATCATTATTATAGTAATAATGAGATGTTTGTGAGGTAAAAGGTTTACCTAAGTCTTCTTTACTCCGTGAAAGCAGTGTGAGTAGTCTCTGTTATATTTGATATAAATTTTTATATAAGATATAAAATTAAGAGACTTGTGAGATACTCCTATTAGTCGTGCATTAGATATGATCTAATAAAGGACATAACAAGGCTATATGTATGACAGTTAGTATAACTGTTATACAGTTATTGTGTGTCTTGTATATAGTATTCATATTTCGTAAAGGATGATTCCTTTTTCGAAAGATATATTGATTAGAATGTCTAATCAATCTTATGTATCATTTGATGATGACATGGTGAATACTTTATTATATGCGATTAAAGATATCGATTTAATCTTAATTGTTACGAGTTATTTTGATACCTTATAGACCATAGGATGAATCTTAAAACACATTCTTTGTGATCTGTGAGATATTAAGAATGAGTTTATAATTCATGGAGAATGCGATCTGCAACCATTAGGGTCATATTAGTTTTGAGACTATTATGATGTTAGACAGTCTACGTTATAAAGAGTCACAAAAAATACAGTGAAAGTGTCACGAAGGATTCTACTATTTAGTGGAATTAGATGCAACTTTATGAATTATTGACTTATGAAGTTGCATAGTGACTTATTGTTTGGACAATTTGACCCATAGTGTCACTATTTGTACAGATCACAGTGTAGTTGTACAAATTAACTATGTGACAAAGGAGGGATTTCAATCTTTCATTTTGTGATTAGATCACCTCGATATATAAATGATGAGAGGTCCCTATGATTTGTTCCTGGACTGAGAATGATATGGACAGTATCAGTCCACGAAGGATAACTCATTAAATATCCCTAGTCAAGTGTTGGGGTTGGTGCTCAGAGCGCCAATCCGGGCCGTATTTATGTCTGATTCATGAATACGAACATCCCCTTATTCCATAATATTACTTAGTTATTGGTTGCACCTCTTGTTTTTATATACGTATTCGATCTGATTACGATTAGATTGAAACTAAATGTGGTTTAGTGATATGTATATATTAGACAAAGGCCCGATAATATATAATGCAGTACACAGTTACAAAGTTAGTTTGTAATTGACATTGGGAAGTGTCACTGCTATATGTATATTATCAAACATAGTTCCTGGTCAAGATTTGCTAACACGGGTCGGTTAGTCAAATCCGTTGAGACCAGTACATGTCGTATATCGAGACTTGGTCCGATGGTTTATCCCAATGAACCATGAGTCTTTGGAGACTCGTATAGACGTGTAGGTGTTTATAGTGGATAAACACTGAACGGCTCACCGAAGATTCTTAATGGATGGTACGCCAACGTCAATAAGAATCTTCTCGGGTTGAGTAGCATAGTGGTCCTTCGACTTGAGACACCACTGTGGATGTATGAGACATCCTCCACACTTAGATGGCAGTCACGTCACCGATCTATTTAGATCAGACCTCCGCCTGTACGTTGGGTGTGGATCGATCCTCAGGATATCCTGTGTGTGTCAAGATAGGATCCGTCAGTTCTGTGTACAGAGCATAGGTAGTCCATATATTATTAGCAGTCTGTTAAATCTGTGGCCACAGTATACTTCGGAAGTAAGTTCCGAACGTTATTTAGAGATTGCTAATAGATACGTCGACGAGATAATACCTATAGAGATTTGACGTTTACATCTATATCTCTGGGATTATCTGGATACCTGTGACGGAGGGATTATACGTATGCAATGACCTCGACCTGTATGATTCAGCTAGATTATCTGTGATCGTCATAATCTACGGGTGGATAGATTATGGACATGAAATTGGATTTCGTGACGGATATACCTGAATCTAGAGAGTCTCAATAATGAAACATACTCGTAGAGCACTAGAGCAACATTTATGAATAATGATGATTATTTATAAATCGTTTAATCGTTAAACGAAAAATACATGCGAACGGGCCGAACCGTCATTTCCTAATTAATGTGTATTTGTATTTAATATATGATATTATTAAATACACATTAATAAATAGTCAAATAAAGGTATTTGACATATATCATCAATATATGTATTTGAGATATTTAAAGTAAATATAATACATATATTTGATATATTTTATTTAATTAATTAATTAATTATTTAATTGTTAAATGATTAATATAATTAAAATATAAATATATCACCAAATGATAAAGTTAGGAAATGATTATAAGTTGCAATTGTTGACTTTACATTAAAGGAAAAGGTTGTCAAAATGAATTTGACTTCTTGGATATTTGTTTAATTGTTAAAATTGAAATATCTATTTCCTTTATTTTGATCAAAATTTCGGCCAACACCTAAAAATATAAAAGTTATATTTTTTTTTGTTGCAATTGTTGACTAAGTATAAATATCAATAAAGTGGTTTTTAGATATTATAATAAAGTTGACAAATTCAAAATGAAATGAAATTGAAAATAATTTGGTAAATGCTTATGGGAATTTCGGCCAAAGGTTATTTTTGCCACAAGTATATATTGTTTTCATTTCATCTTCATTTACTAACCTAATACACTTTAAAGAAAACTCCATTAATGGAAGCAAAGGAAGCTTGTGAGAAAGAAAGAAGAAATCAAAGAAAGCTTGGATTTTAGTGAGTTTTTCCAACTTGCTATTAGAAAGGAAAATGTTCCTTAGGATCTAGGCTTTAACATATGATGTTCTTAGGTTATTTCTTTCTTTATTCCTTGTGTTTTTGTTGATGGAAGTTTTGATGGAAGTGTTGAGCATGTATGATGAAGGAAAGTTGTGACTATGTAGTTATAAGCTTTCTTTTAAGGTTTTGGAAACCATGTTGCTAATCTAGAGTTGTTGACCCACTCTTAGATGACCTAGATTTGATCTTGAGTTTGTTTCATTGTGTTGAGACTTTGATTGGATGGAAGAAAGATGATTAAAGTAATTGATTTAACCAATTTGGTCTAATTTGTCCAATTTGAAGAAATTGAAAAATTAGGGTTCATGACCAATTCCAAATTTGGGGGTTTTCATATATGTTGTGATTTGGATGTGT
This sequence comes from Zanthoxylum bungeanum, assembly GCA_019454045.1. Lineage (NCBI taxonomy): Eukaryota > Viridiplantae > Streptophyta > Magnoliopsida > Sapindales > Rutaceae > Zanthoxylum > Zanthoxylum bungeanum. Next base: position 37 of record SKCR01007463.1, on the reverse strand, counting down.
ATATGATGCATATACAGTTTCATGTTCATTGGATTAC
>SKCR01007462.1:0-41577 GCA_019454045.1 Zanthoxylum bungeanum | reverse complement strand
TACCGCCTATATGGCTGGTTGGACTTAATTTGACTTAATCAGGAAACCGCCAGATTGGTCGGTTGGTAAAATAATATCACAAGTTTATATATTATTTTATGGGAGATATCTAAATTAGTAGTAGTAAAAGTAATTCCTTTTACCTTAGCTTTTATTTTATTGTAATTTACTTTTCAGCTTTTACTTTACCGCAATTACTTTCAAGCATTTTCATTTTATGTCTTTTACTTTTAAGTTTTTATTAGCCCTAGTTATGTGTGGTAACTAAATTAGTTATCTGGGGTTGTGATGAAATCCAATATCACCGTTTTATAAGGGTTAGATTATAGCTTGGGTAATATAAAGATTTATTTATTGTGTCTTAAACTTAATGCTTTTTCATTAACTGGCCATTAATAAAATTGATCTGGTAAATCTAAAATGAACTAGACATAGGGATTTTAGGTTTCAGCCTTAGACTCAATAGCCCACGATCTTCCTTGAGGATAGATAACCCTTTAATAGATTTCCTTACAGGATAGGAATATACCTGTTGGGCGGGGTAGCCATAATTGGAACTTAAACTTAATGAATCCAGATAATTGGTTGACATAGACATATGGTTCAATTGGGTTAAACTGGGTATTTGTGTCTGACCATCGACAGAGGCTTACACATAATTTAGTGTTCCAGGTTAATAAATCAATATATTACCCAACTTTAAGGTAACCACTTCATCTTTAAAATGATATTGGAAGAAATCATAACCCTAGATAGTTTTTAATATTGAATTTTCTTAAAACCTATTTCGACAATTTTATTTACTTGCTTTTAATTTAGAATCGTCACCATTTCAAATCAATCAATCAACTTGTTAGATATTAGTAATCATTTGACCTCATAAAATTAATAGTTTAGATATTAAGTCCTCGTGGGATCGATATTTTTATACTACTTGAACGATACGTGCGCTTGCGTTATACGTGTGTGTTTACGCCGGTCAAGTTTTTCAACGGCGCCAAAACTTGACCGGCGTAAACACACACGTATAACGCAAGCGCACGTATCGTTCAAGTAGTATAAAAATATCGATCCCACGAGGACTTAATATCTAAACTATTAATTTTATGAGGTCAAATGATTACTAATATCTAACAAGTTGATTGATTGATTTGAAATGGTGACGATTCTAAATTTAAAAGCAAGTAAATAAAATTGTCGAAAATAGGTTTTAAGAAAATTCAATATTAAAAACTATCTAGGGTTGTGATTTCTTCCAATATCATTTAAAGATGAAGTGGTTATCTTAAAGTTGGGTAAATATTGATTTATTAACCTGGAACACTAAATTATGTGTAAGCCTCTGTCGATGGTCAGACACAAATACCCAGTTTAACCCAATTGAACCATATGTCTATGTCAACCAATTATCTGGATTCATTAAGTTTAAGTTCCAATTATGGCTACCCCCGCCCAACAGGTATATTCCTATCCTGTAAGGAAATCTATTAAAGGGTTATCTATCCTCAAGGAAGATCGTGGGCTATTGAGTCTAAGGCTGAAACCTAAAAATCCCTATGTCTAGTTCATTTTAGATTTACCAGATCAATTTTATTAATGGCCAGTTAATGAAAAAGCATTAAGTTTAAGACACAATAAATAAATCTTTATATACCCAAGCTATAATCTAACCCTTATAAAACGGTGATATTGGATTTCATCACAACCCCAGATAACTAATTTAGTTACCAACATAACTAGGGCTAATAAAAACTTAAAAGTAAAAGACATAAAATGAAAATGCTTGAAAGTAATTGCGGTAAAGTAAAAGCTGAAAAGTAAATTACAATAAAATAAAAAGCTAAGGTAAAAGGAATTACTTTTACTACTACTAATTTAGATATCTCCCATAAAATAATATATAAACTGTGTGATATTATTTTACCAACCGACCAATCTGGCGGTTTCCTGATTAAGTCAAATTAAGTCCAACCAGCCATATAGGCGGTAATATTTGTCCTAATCCAGCCATAAAGGCGGTACCAAAATAAATTTACCAACCGACCAATCTGGCGGTATCCTTGATTAGTCAGGTTTAAACCAGATTAAATTGAATTGCCAACCGACCAATATAGCGGTATCCTTTATTAATCAGTATTTTAAATAGTGAATATATTATTTTTAAGGGAGATTAATCTAAATAGTAATAGTTAAAGAATTACCTTTCACCCTAGCTTGGGAAATTACCTCCTCATTACTGAAAAGTAAAAACTGAAAAATTAAAGAAAGAAAAGTATTGTGAGTAAAAGTAAATTGCGGAAAGTAAAAACTGAAAAGTAAATAAAAGAAAGTGCGAAACTGAAAATTAATTACTGAAAACTAAAAATAAACAAACTAGATACAATCTTCTTATTTATTCATTAAGAATTTCAAGGAAGAAAGTATGAATTTTACAAATGAAATGGCTTGGTATTTATAGGCAAAATTTGCCAACATCAAATCATCCATCAATTCTCCACCCAATCCATTATTAATTTCTCCACTAATTACTCCACCAAATCCATAATTGCTCCACTAATTGCTTATCTTGTTTGGTGTTGATTTGATATTTTTTATTAATTATTAATTAATTAATATTTTGCTTTGAAAATGATTGATAATGACTTTTAATAATTACACTCCACACACTTCTCGATGGTTCATCAATTTCGGTCATGAAATCATCAGAATTCGAAAATATTTTCTCTTTCAAGTTGTAGATCTTTGAGTCTTCTTTAATCTGGAACTTGAATCAGCTCAATCCGATATCTGAGTAAAAAGTTATGCCCAAAATACGACAGATACGCAAAACTGGAATTTCCAAAACTGCACTTCGTCAAAAACGCCCTTTCAAATTTCCAATCTTCAAAATTAATATATCAAGTCCAATAATTGCCCTTATTGATCCACATTTCGTCCTAAATGATTTCATTAAGACCCGATATTATTTTATCTGCAAAATAAACTAAAACACATCAAAACGTTCATCAAACCCGAGAAACTAAACAAAATATTAAGTAAAAGGGGCGGTAAATATTGATTATATTTCCGTTCATCAGCCCACATCAGCATCAATCTGGGGGCAAGGCCCATGACAGTAGCAGTTGGGCCGAGGCCCACTTCAACATCAGTTTTGGGGATGAGTCTCAGGGTCGAGGCCCACATCAAACACAGTTTGGAATGAGTCCCAGGGTCGAGGCCCACATTACATCAGTATCAGCATTGCCGGGTATGGCATTCTGGGGGCGAGGCCCATATTACATCAGATCAGTTCTGCCGAGAATGGCACTCCGAGAATGGAGATATAGTCCGGGAATGGGCAGTTCAAGAATGAACAAGCCGGGAATGGCACTCCAAGAATGGAAACATAGTTCGAGAATGAACAAGCCGGGAATGACACTCCAAGAATGGAAACACAGTTCGAGAATGAACAAGCCGGGAATGGCACTCCAAGAATGGAAATACAGTTCAGGAATGAACAAGCCGGGAATGACACTCCAAGAAATGGAAGCACGGTTCGGGAATGAACCACCTCACAGTAACGGTTCGGGAATGGACCACCTTACAGTAACAGTTCGAGAATGGACCACCTTACAGTAACATTTTGAGAATGGACACCTCACAGTAACGGTTCAAGAATGGACCACCTCACGATAACAGTTCGGGAATGAACACCTTACAGAAGCACGGTTCGGGAATGGACCACCTCACGATAACAGTTCGGGAATAAACACCTCACAGTGACGGTCCGGGAATGGACCAACCCACAGTAACGGTTCGGGAATGGACCACCTTACGGCAACGGTTCGGGAATGGACCACATCACAACACGGTTCGGGAATGAACCAGGGGTCGCAGCACCTCACCACCCAAATCAACTCAACACATGGTAAGTCAAGTGGGAGCTGGCGAGCCAGGTAAGTAGAAATGCATTGCATAACTTTGATAGGATTGTCACTGTTGCACATTACACAAGTCTCATCAAAGTGGGGGCGACTGTAGGCACTGCATTTTTACACATAAGTCCATATGATGAGTCTCATTTTGGAGACACTACCTTTTAAGTCACGGAGGTCACTGGAAACGGACATCGGAAGGGGAAATTCAGAATAAACAAGGTTCACTGTTTTCATTAGTGCTGCGTTCGTGTTTACGATCGAACGTCAAACAGATTGCGGGCGTTCGTGCCGCGTTCGAGGAAGCTTTCGAACGGTGTCGTAATTCTGGTTTACTGCTAGCCTCACATCCAGCCCAATTACCCCCCCCCCCAAAGCCCATAAAACATATCCCAATTTAAATAAATAAATATTAATTAAAACATTAACTAAATAAGATAATAATTAAATTAATTAAATAATTAAATAAAACATATACCAAACATAAAATAAACACATTACCAACTTAACTAAAATCATGCCTAAATTAAACAAATCACATACTAAATCAAAATATAATCATGCCTAATTAAAATCATCAACCAACTATATTCCAATCTAATAAGATTAAATCCCAAACTTAAAATATTGTATTCCTAAACCAAGCCAATCAAATATTCAATCTTCCCTATCTAGCCAAGATTTGTCCCCCCCCCTCAATCTTTGACTTCCCTTAACCAAACCAAATCAAATCCCTCTTTAATTAGCCAAATCCCTTTCCTTGTCAAGCCCAACCTTTTGCCTATAAAAAGAACCCTTCACCAACCTTCTCAAAGCTAGCTAGTCCCTAACTGATACACAACACACATAAAAATTACAGGAGGAACACACCCAAAAAACAATAAGCAAAAGATAAAGAGGAAAAGGCAGCGAAACCACAAGGAAACAATAGCAAAAGACGGAGAACGACGACTCAAAACAGTAAGACAACGAACGAGAACAGTGAACCAGTGAACCGGGAGAGTTGCGGAGCATCCACCCTTCCGACGATCGTGTACCGTACATCCGAGAGATGATTTAAAAGGTTAGACCTGAGGATACCTTTTCATTAGCTTATATTCGTTTTTTTATTATTATTATTGAATTCTATTCGCATGAGAGTCGTTTATGGAAGCTTTTTGTGGCTTGAATGAAATGGAAGAGTGTCGCCTCTTGTGGTATATAGGATGGAAACCCAGACGTAAATTCCGTAGTCGAATCCGAATGGACGGTAGTGCGGTCTGTACATGGGACACAACTCCACGTAACACTTGAGTAAACGACACCTTCTCTTGTGTGGCGTTGCTTTGGTTTATTTATTTCTTGTCATTTAAATCCTGTATGTTGCTTATTCCCGTATGATATGATCGAGTGCATGGGCTTAGTAAGTGCGATGTGAGATCCCCTATGGGGAGGGGCTAAAGCCCTTTACCACGATGCTTTGCCGCGCCGGTTGATGTGTGTTCGTTGGATGCAAGACACGTTCAAACGGACATACTTAGAATAGTATGATTGTCTTTATGTTGTATGCATGATGTGATGTGACGCGCATGGGCTTAGTATGTTGGTCTAAAGGTCCTCTCTTTGAGAGATCAAGAGCCCTCAAAAGGCCACCTTTACGGCAGTACTTCGCCGCGCCCCTTTATTTTGTTGTTTATGTATTGCGTCCCATTTCATGCATCAGGTCTGTTCCCGTTCGAACGCGTTTACGAATGCAACTCGAACGCGCATGCATTTTTGCCTTATCATGCATCAGGTCTCATTTCCGTTCGAACGCGTTTGCAAACGCCATACGAACGTGAGCATTCTGTTTCATTTCCGTTCGAACGCGCTATCAAACGCCATACGAACGCGAGCATTCTGTTTCATTTCCGTTCGAACGCGTTTACGAATGCTACTCGAACGTGAGCATTCTGTTTCATCTTCGTTCGAACGCGTTTACGAACGCTACACGAACGCGCGCACACTGAACTGAGTCTGTCTTATCATATTCATGCATAATTGCCTCTTGGTTGATCTTTCTTGTGTTATATAGCCAACCGTATTATTTGTATCCCTGCATTTATCCATTCTATGTGTTCTCGGGATTGTATTCAAGCATGATTAGGCTGTTAGCATGTTATTTGGTTAATAGGTTCATGAGATAGTACTCAAGCATGATTATGTTGTTCTTAGTTTTCCATATCATAGGATTGAAATATGTTCATGAGATTGCCATGTGATGTTGCATGTTGTGATGAACTTGTTGATGTATGCATATGAATTTAGAAGCATGATATTTTTGGAAATAAATGTTATTTAAGCCTGGTTAATTATTACATAAATCCTTTTATTACAAGTGACATAAGTAAGGGACCATTCCGAACCCAACGGTTTGAGGTCTTCCCTTGCGAGGGGTGAGTGCGGCCTTAAATCTCATTTTCCCGGTTCACACCGGGTGGCGACTCCATTACTCTCCGGTTTAGTCCCCCGTGGCTACTCCGTACTCCCGACCGGGCCGCGAGCCCGGGACAGCATGCGTCGCCCCAGATTTTCTGTATTGTCCACAAATAGGAATCTGATTTCTGTACTATTATAAATAGAATGGCAGAATATGTGTAATGGCATCAGAATGTAAAAAAGAAAAAGAGATCTGAGAAGTGTGTTTGAGTAATAAAAATATCATCTTGTTTGTGTCCGTGGATGTAGGTCGGATCCAAATCCACCGAACCACGTTAAATCTCTTTGTTGATTGGTGTGCTTGTCTGTTTTTTGCTAAATTTGCTTTTGGTCCCCCATAATCAAACAAATTCACTATTGAAGGAGGATTTCCTCGAGAGTGATATTCCCATATTGCCCTGAGACCAAAATCCACCGTCAACAGTTGGCGCCGTCTGTGGGGATCGAACAAAAAGCAACTCGCGTAGTGAGACAATGGCAGAAGGCGGAAACCACCAATCATCAGGGAACTCGGCCGCTGATTGGATAGAGAAGATCGATGAGAACCTAAGGAAAGAAAGGGAGGAAAATCAAACCTTGCTAAAAACCATAGTAGACCGGTTGGAAAAGATAGAAGGAGCACACGACGAGGCCGGGACTAGCCGACGAACGAACGAAATAGCAGAGGGAAAAAAATTGTTGATACAAGTGAGGACGACAGACCCCGGAGGAGGGGCCCCTACAGGGTAAGATCTGTGTGGTTCAGGAAGACTCCCAAACTGAAGACATGTGGGAGGAAGAGGATGGCAAATCGTCACCAGACTCCTCCTATGATAGCCCTCACAATACCAGGAAATAGGGAAAAAAATATGACGAAAGAGCGCGGGAAGGTACCGGACCTGAGAAACACCACGCCCAAGACAATAGAAAAAGCGGAGATCGCAAGAGGCGGCATGGAACCAAAGATAGCAGCATGAAATCTTGGTTACGGGAGGAGCTAGCCAAATGGGGAGTATTCCCCAATACAGACATAGGAGATGCCCGGGACGGTAAAAATGAGTCCCCCCTCACAGAAGAAATAAGGTCTGGAAAATTCCTAAAAAGATTCAGCATGCCAACCATGGCGCCATACAAAGGCCATACCGATCCCAAAACCCACTTCGAAGGTTTCGTCCTACTAATGGAGGTACAATGGGTAACGGGGGACGCCATTTGCAAAGTGTTCCCCTTAACTCTAGCCGGACCGACCATCCTATGGTATAGAAGCCTAGCCCCAAGAAGCATCAGCAGCTTCACTCAACTCAGAAAGTCATTCATACGACATTTCAAAGGGGCTTGTGTCCCCAGAAAGACAATTGGAGAACTAAGACTTATGAAACAAAGAGACGATGAACCTTTGAAAATATTTATTGAAAGATACCACAAAATGGTACTCGAAGTCGGAGGGTATGAATCCCCCGAGGCCCTGGAAAGCTTAAAGGGAGCCTTGAAAGTCGGGAGGCTATGGACCCACCTAAGGATCCAAGACACCCCGGACTACGCAACCGCCCTGGAGGTGGCCCGGAAGTTCGTTCTGTTAGAAAACGAGGAGAAAATATCCCGAAGAGGGAACACCATCAGAGAAAGGACCACAAGAGAGGGCGCCCCCCGCCGCGTAGAAAGAGAATCCAGAAGGCCGCCCCTAAAACACAAGGAGTTCAAACCACTGCACCGAGACAACCAATAGAGAAGGGCGCCGACCCAAGTGAACCATGTGGTCGAGGAAGATGCATACATTCCCCTAAAGAAACCACTGGGACAAATTGTCATGGAGATTCAGGGGAAATGCCTCTTGGTAGAACCCGACCAAAGAAGATTTCCCTCGGACAAGAGGAACCAAAAGGCTTACTGCATACATCACAACTCCAGAGGACATGCAACGGACGGGTGTAAAGATCTGCGGGAATAGATGGAAGACCTAGCACGAAACGGATACTTGAATAAATACATTGACCACGAAGTTATGACTGCCAGACAAAGAGCACGTGGCCGCCAAATTAATATCATCGCAGGAGGGAGAACACTGGCCGGAAACTCTAACCGGTCAAGAAAAGACTACAGCAGAAACCGAGGACCGGACGTCCTAGAAACAGAGCAGGTCACAGGGCTTCAGGGAAGCCGGTCGGTACCAATAATGTTTACCGATGAGGACACCCGAGGGGTAAGTTTTCCTCATGACGACGCATTAATAATCAAAGCGGTAATTAGTGGCTCAGAAGTAGACAGAATCATAGTGGACCCCGGAAGCGCAGTTGACATAATCTCCAAATAGGCACTGGACGACCTAGGATAGAGTATGCAGCCCTAACCGACGACAGTACTCCCCTATACGGTTTTGGAGGATCCGCCGTCGTTCCACTGGGGAGGATACAATTGGCAATAACAGTCGGGACATATCCCCGGACCCGGAAGATCATTACAGACTTCACTGTAGTAGACTGCATGAGCAGCTACCGAGCCATCGTCGGACGACCTTTCATGATGAAAACAAAAGCCGCCGGTAGCAATGCTTAAGTCTATCCGGATTTTGCTTTCTATAGATGTGTATCATGACTACGAGATTTGGCAAATGGATGTCAAAACGGCTTTTCTAAATGGATTTCTTGATGAAAAAATCTATATGGAACAGCCGGAAGGTTTCACATCCAGCGAAACCTCGGGCATGGTATGTAAGCTTAAGAAGTCCATTTATGGACTTAAACAAGCTTCACGAAGTTGGAATCTTCGATTCGATGAGATTATTAGATCGTCTGGTTTTCTCAAGAATTCGGAAGAATCCTGTATGTATCAGAAGGCCAGTGGGAGCATGGTCGTATTTTTAGTCCTATATGTTGATGACATCCTAATCATTGGGAATGATTTAGGTATGTTGCAAAGCGTGAAAGCGTACCTCTGTAAGAATTTCTCCATGAAGGACCTGGGAGAGCTTCCTATGTTTTAGGGATAAAACTCTATAGAGATAGACAAAGGAGGCTGATTGGGTTATCCCAATCAACGTACGTAGATAAGATATTGGAACGGTATAGCTTTGGTAACTGTAAGACAGCAAACATACCGTTCAGACATGGGATTCATCTTTCCAAGAAGATGTGTCCACAGATAGAAGATGAGAAGGTTAGAATGTCTAACCAACCTTATGCTTCATGTTTGGGTAGCATAATGTATGCCATGTTATGTACAAGGCCTGATATCAGTTTCGCTGTTAGCGTAACTAGTCGATATCAGTCCAATCCAGGTAATGACCATTGGATGGCCATTAAACATATCCTAAAGTATCTTAAAGGTACTAAGGATAAGTTAATAATATATGGAGGAAACGAACTGCAGGTCAATGGGTATACAGACTCCGATTTCCAATCGGATCCCGATGATAGAAAGTCTACATCTGGATTTGTCTTTACCCTTAACGAAGGTGCAGTTTGTTGGAAGAGTTCGAAACAGGGATCGACAGCTGATTCCACCACTGAGGCGGAATATATTGCAGCTTCTGAAGCTGCAAAAGAGGCTGTGTGGATAAAGAACTTTATCACAGAATTAGGAGTTGTCCCAAGTATCGAGAATGCGATTCCGTTATACTGTGATAATACTGGAGCCATTGCGCAAGCAAAGGAACCGAGGGCGCATCAGAAGTCGAAGCATGTGGAACGCAAGTACCACATCATTCGAGAGATCGTGTCGCGGGGGGATATTGTCGTGTGCAAGGTACCGAGTGAAGATAATATAGCAGACCCGCTGATGAAGGCCATACCTCCGAAGCTGTTTGATAAACACGTGGAGTCGATGGGTATTAGATACAATCAATATTGGCACTAGAGCAAGTGGGAGATTTTGTTGGGGTTGGTGCTCAGAGCGCCAATTCCCGGTTGTATTTCTGTTAAATACTTCTGTAAAACATTATTATTATGAATAATATATGCAGTTTCTATAATATAATCTATCTTTCTATATGGTAAAGACGTAATGACCCGAGAATGATTAGTCATGATACAGTTGCAAAAGCGTCGCAACGGACATTGAGATGTATCATGACGTTGTCATTCTCAGACAGTTCCTGGTCAAGGTTTACACTACTTGGTCAGTATAGTAAACCCGTTGAGACCGGTACATGTCGTATATTGGAATATATGATTCCAATGGTTTCTCAATGAACCATTAGTCTTGGAGACTAGTATAGACGTGTAGGTGTTTATAGCGGATAAACACTGAACGACTCACCGAAGATTCTTAATGGATGGTACACCAGCGTCAATAAGAATCTTCTTGGGTGAGTAGCACTTGTGATTCTTAGACTTGAGATGCCATTGTGGGCACATGAGACATCTTCTACACTTAGACGGCAGTGATGTCACCGATCTATTTAGATCAGACCTCCGCCTGTTCGTTGGGTGTAGACAGATCCTCAGGGTGTCCTATGTGTATCAAGATAGGATCCGTCAGTTATGTGTATCAGAGCATAGGTAGTCCATATGATTAGCAATCAGATAAAACCATGGGCCCGTGGTAAAGTTTAGAAGCTAGTTCTAAACATTCTTTTTGAGATTGCTAATGGAATAGTCGACTGGATAATCCCGATAGAGATTTGACGTTTACATCTATATCTCTAGGATTTATCCGGATACCTGTGACGGAGGAATTATACATTTGCCATGACCTCGACATGTATGGTTCAGCGAGATTATCCGTGATCGTCATAATCTACGGGTGGATAGATTATGGACACGAAATTTGATTTCGTGACGGATATACCTGAATCTAGAGAGTCTCAATAATGAAACATACTCGTAGAGCACTAGAGCAACATTAATAAATAATATTGATTATTTATAAAGTCGTTTAAAGGTTAAACGCAAGATACGTGCTAAAAGGACTAGATAGTCATTTGTCTAATTATTGGGTATTTACATTTAATACTTGATTAATTTAAATACACATTAATTAATAGTCAAAATGAGTTATTTGACTTATATCCTAAATGAATATATGTTTTTAATATTTAATGTAAATATTATATATATATTTAATATATTTGTATTTGATTAATTAATTAATTAATTATTTAATTGTTAAATGATTAAATTAATTAAAATATAAATATCTTATATTAGGATATTTAAAGTAAATGATGTTAGTTGCTTTTGTTGACTTAATTAATATCTATTAAAGTGTTTTAGATATTTATGCAAGTTTATTAAATGATATTTGAAATCAAATTGAAATGAAAATTTGGTATATATATTTTGCAAGGGTTTCGGCCAAGGCAAAATAAAGAGAGGTATATATTGTTTTCATTTCTTTCTCATTTACTAACCTAATACACTTTACTAAACAAAACTCCATTGAAGAAAGACAAAGGAAGCTTGAGAAAAGAAAGACAAAAATCAAAAAGCTTGGATTTTTAGTAAGTTTCTTGAACTTGCTATTAGTAAGGAATTTATTCCTTAGGTTATAGGCTTTAATATATGACATTCTTAGGATGTTTCTTTCTTTGTTCCTTGTGGTTTTTGTTGATGGAAGTTTTGGTGAAGTGTGAAGCATGTGTAATGAAGGAAGTGTATAACAACTAGTTGTAGTAGTAAACTTTCTTTTAAGGTTTTGGAAACCTTGTTGCTAATCTAGAGTTATTGACCCACTCTTAAATGACCTAGATTTGATCTTGAGTTGTTTCATTGTGTTGAGACTTGGATTGAATGGAAGAATGATGATTGAAGTAATTGATTTATGTATTTGGTCTAATTTGTCCAATTTGAGAAATTGAAAAATTAGGGTTCATGACTAATTCCAAATTTGGGGGTTTTCATATATGTTGTGTATTTATGTGTGTATATGATGTATATAAAGTTTCATGTTGATTGGATATCATTTGGATGTGTCTTGAAGCATGAAAGTGCAAAATGCACAAAATGGCACCCTAATGGTGCTCTCCCAAGACTTGAAAAATTGGGGATTTTGGTTGCTTTGGTGTTTTGATGTTTTGAACATCATAAGTTCATCTTAGAAATGATTTAGAATCATTCAAAATTGATTAGATCAATTTCGGACTAAAATGGACAAAAATACAAGCAATGGTATTTCGGTAAATTCACATAAAAATGTTTTATTGAATTTATTTTCATAATTTGATTATTGGAATGTTAAATAAATATGTTTATTTAATTAATCCGATAAAAAGTTTTGAAATCGGAAAATACGATTTTCCACCGCTTCCGCTGCGTTACCGGATTTAGCCCCTAAAAACCCTACATCGGGGTCGGGTTACGTCCCACCCGTCCGTCCTTTTGGTCTGGGGACGTAACATTCCCCCAGGGCCAAGTGGTTCATCTCAGCTCGGGGTCGGGTTACGTCCCACCGAGTCCGTCCTTTTGGTCTGGGGACGTAACATTCCCCCAGGGCCAAGTGTTCATCTCAGCTCGGGGTCGGGTCGTGTCCCACCGAGTCCATCCTTTTGGTATGGGGACGAAACATTCCCCCAGGGCCAAGTGTTCATCTCAGCTCGGGGTCGGGTCGTGTCCCACCGAGTCCGTCCTTTTGGTCTGGGGAGGTAACATTCCCCTAGACCCAAGTGTTTTTCTCAACTCGGGATCGGGTTACGTCCCACCGAGTCGGTCTTCTTTGGACTAGGGAGGTAACATTCCCCCAGAGTCTAGTGTCTCCCTCAGCTCGGGATCGGATTACATCCCTCCAGCTCATGTTGTCCCCCACGAAGAGGTCTCAAGTGCTCGGATAACAGGAAACATGAAGAAAAGCCAAAAGAGAAAGAGATAGTAGAGACATAAAGATAGATATATATATATATATATATATATATATATATATATATGTCAAGACACACTTGAAGTATTATTACAACATGAGCGAGACATTCTTCATCGGCTGGTTCAGACGTTAGTTGGGTAGGCTCAGCTTCGGAAGGGGGAACAGCAGCTTCAACCACGTCAACCTGGGAAACCCCTACTTCAGGGGCATGAGCAGGAACCTCAGAGCAGACTTCTTGGGGAACATGGAGGACCGGAGCAACCGAAATTGGGTCGGGATCTATCGCCTCCTCGGAAGAAGGGGGAGCCACTTCTGAAACTCCGCCTTGGACATCCCCCCTTTGCAAAAGCGGATGGCCGCATGAATATGGCCCATATCAAGACTAGGCAGTACCACCGGGATGATCTCAGCACAGTCCCCGACCCCTTCAAGTCGGATCTCGTCTCTTTCGGCCTCCAACTCGGCTTCTTTCCTCTACAACTCATCACGGGCCCGCACCACCTCTTCATCCCTGGCCCTCAGCTTGGACTCAACGCTGCACACTTCCACCTGAAGGATCCTGTTGTGGGCCCGGGCAGCCTCCAAGTCCTTCTTGGCGGCATCAGCATTTTTTCTCTCTAAGAAGCGGCAGCTCTGAGAGCTTTATTTGTGGTATGGGCCTCAACAGCAGCCAGCTCCAGATTCTTTATATTCTCCTCTTTCCGGACCAGTTCGGCCTCCATTTCACTGAGCCGGTTCTGGAGCCTCTGTGCCTGGCCGCCTTCAGACAAAAGGCTTATAAACAGGTCCTTGTTTTTTGCCGCCAAATAATTTGCCCGCCGAAGAAAGAAGTTAGGAAAATAATACAAAATAATAAAGACACCACGGTCATAGAAGAGAACTAATAGAAGTAACCTGGGCCAGCTGGGAGCACAGCTTTGCAACCACCTCCTCGGGTGAAATGTCCTCGAACTTCGGAATCTTCTCATGAGGTACAGCCCCGGCCAGCTCATTGAAGGCCGGTACCAAATGGGAGGTAGCCTCCCTAATATTCTTCCCAAGGTCATCAACCCCGAGAACCACAGCACCCTTCAGTTTTTTAGAAGGACCCTCCTCCTCATCCTCCAATTCCCGCCGCAGTTGAGGATCCACAGCTCCAAAACGACGCTTCCTCCTCCTGGAAGACCTCGGAGGGCTATCAGAACGGGTAGCACCCATTGGAAGCACCCTGGAAGACAAAGACCGACCTTGAGAGCTCGGACGCCCCATCTCCTCGACCACCTTCCCAGCCTCAGAAGTTTCAGGCCGTTTCCGAGAAGTACCAGCTCCGCCAGGGCTAGTTTTCTTCGAAACACCGGACAACCGATCAAGGTACTTCGGTCTCTTCGACATACCTGCAAAGAGCAAAGGCAAAAGAAAGGTTCAGGATCTGAGCATACGAAAAGAAAAAGAAAGAAAGAAGACATCAAACATAATAAATAAACGAGGGAACTGGCTAAACAGATCAACAGACATATACATATCCGACACGAGACCTTGGGAGGGGCGGCCCGTATAAGTCCTGATTCAAAGAATGCCGCATCATTTACCAACTCCCTCCAATGGGCAGCGTACCGCCGAGCCCAGAATACACGCTGCCGGACCTGATGGGAGACCTTGGGAGCATCTCTCCAACAGGCTAGAAGGAATAGAAGAAAAGAGGTAAGAATCCAGAAAAAAAAAAAAAAAAAACTAAGGGAAGAATAGCTGAAAGTTAGTATCCTAACCTCCCGCCCTAAAGATGTCCGGGACCAAGATCTCCCCTTCGTCCGACCTCAGGGTCCGTCCCCAATCTCCAGTGGCCCAGAACCAAAGATCCTTAAAATTCTTATTAGAGTCAGGGAGCCTTTGGACGACGTTTGACGAGCTGTCGTAAGCTGAAAGATAGTACCAACCGTGGTGAGTCTTCGGGTTGGCCTTCAACCGATACAACCTCTTCACCTCTTCAAAGGAAGGTTCGCCGAGCCCCGCCCGATGCCAAGCTACATACAGCCCGACCAAAATCCTCCAACTGTTAAGACTTAGTTGACAGGGGGCGATCTCCATCTCGGCCAGAATCCAGGCAAAGTAGGGTGAATTGGCAACTGGAGCCCGCACTCAAAAAAAGCTGGAAGAAGGGCCACCGAACCTTCATCAGGTTGACTAGCACGATCCATTGGTCCGGAGACTTCAAGAGCGATATCTATCGGAATATCGTAGCATTGTCGAAGCAGTGCGAGGTCGTCCTCAGTTATCTTGGAAGCCCGATTCATATCCAAAGCCGCTCTACCAAGATCACCGGGCTCTGGATCCCTCCGGGGGACCCTCTGGTGATAAGTATCTTGCTCAACTTCGGAAGGGGTATGGGTAGTATCAAGGTCTTCCATACTGGGTGCCCACGAACCCGAGGAAAGCTCCTCAGCAGGGGGATTCGAGGGTCCAGCAGGTATTAAAGAGGAAGATTTGTTGTCAGACATTCCTGACATTCGAAGAAATGGAAAAGAAGAGGGGAATCAGTCTATAACTAAAAACTACTCAGAGCCGCCGTCTCAACTAGGCATATGGGTTCTAAGTGCCCTAAGCAAAAACCAACAAGCTATAAATCTTGCCCTAGCAACATTCAAAAATAACAACAGATTCACAACACACAACTGCGAAGAGGTCGTTCAGAAGACTTACTTGTTCTTTTCGGAAAGGTTAAAGGTTGTACAGTACGGTTTGCCCGTCCCTTATGTTCACAGGTCATGGCGGAGAGAGAGAAAGAAAATCCGCTGATAAAAGAAACTCCAATAGCGCTGAGTTGAACGAGTCACGGTTGGAACAAGGGAACATTTACAGGTAGGAAGAAAAAAAGGATTGCACAGTGAAAGCCTCGTCCTCATGTAGCCATGATCAGGGCGCTCGTGGCCGTTGGATCAAAATAAGAAACTCGAATGAACGCCAAGTGTCAAAACCGCAAAGGAGATCTGCCAAAATTAAACTGACGGTCGAGATCAGCGCACTGTGAAGACGCCTCTACACAGTCGATTCGTTTCCTTTTTTATGGGAACCCGACGGATGTTCGACAAGTGTCGAAACTAGAAAAAACCCTAAAGATGATTTGATGGGCATTTAAACAGACATGACTGTTGCGCGTCTCAAGAAAATGCGCTTGAAAAGGGGCAACAGAGCACTTTAGAACCGGGACGACCTCCACCAGAATAATCGGCACACCATCTTTATATAGTTCCCGGCACCAACTTGCATACTCGTTGGAACCGAGAACTAGGGGACATATGTTGATGGTGTTTTCAGGTACTATGTTATTTAAGCAGCACGACAAGGGTAAAAAGGTAATTCACTTCTCAGTCAAAATCATTAATACCGACCCGACCACTAAGAGCCAAACAGTAAGAGCCGAGCACTTGATGATAGGTGACCGACCACTTTTGTTCAGATAAACCGGGCACTATCAGGTCGACAGCAGCATTCTCAGTACAAAGAACTATCATGACCGACCTCATGAAGACCGACCATATGGCGAGACATGCTCAAGGAGACAACACCTATTCTTGCGGATAAGACAAATAAGTTATCCTACTTTCACAAGGAAAAGTAATGAGTCAGAATCCAAAAAGGAATAAGAAAAGTGAAAGCAATATTAGACTAGGAATCCTTACAATAGGAGAACACTGATTCGACCAGGAATTCTTATACGAATAGGAATCTGATTTCTGTACTATTATAAATAGAAGGGCAGAATATGTGTAATGGCATCAGAATCATCAAGCCCTGACTTGTAAAGAAAAAAGAGATCTGAGAAGTGTGTTTGAGTAATAAAAATATCATCTGTTTGTGTCCGCGGACGTAGGTCGGATCCAAATCACCGAACCACGTTAAATCTCTTTATTGATTGGTGTGCTTGTCTGTTTTTTGCTAAATTTGCTTTTGGTCCCCCATAATCAAACAAATTCACTATTGAATGAGGATTTCCTCGGGAGTGATATTCCCATATTGCCCTGAGACCAAAATCCACCGTCAACAATACATAATAGTATATATCAAATTACACATAATTAGAATAAAGAAAAATATTTTTTTTGTCATGTAATTATATATTTGTTGTCTTATAGTCAATAATTTTTTATATCTTTTATTGTTTCGGTATAATTTAGTGTGTAATTTCAAGTGTGCATGACATTATTGTTTAGAAATCATTATTGATATTGAATTTCCTTGTGCGTCGAAGGGTCTAATATAGTATTATGAAAAATATGGATGGTTTTATTGTTGGCATTGCATTTGAAATACTTTGGCCATGTTAGTAACTCGGGATGGGTGTGCTTTTTTGCTAGTTTAAATTCTATTTTTTTCATTCACATTTTTGTCCTATCAAAAAGTTTCGTAATACTCTAACACCCACTAATTCATAGTATCTTACTTTAATGTAATTCAAAATATTTAACGGGCAATCAATATTACACGATCAAGTGTGTATAACTACTTGATGAGATTTTTTTATGTCTCTAAAAGTTTGAATTCCATTAAACTTATAGGCACTGAACTTCGTTTTCGGTAGAGATGGCAAAAATACCCGGACCCGGCCCGGGTCCGCATGGACCCGGACGACCCGGGTCCGGAACCAAAAAAACCGGACCCGGGTCTTTAATATTAAGACCCGGGTGATCCCGGGTCCGGACCCGGGATCGCCGGTCCGGACCCGGGTCTACCCGGGTCCGGAAAAAATAAAAAAAAATAAATTAAAAAATTAAAAAATAAATTAGATTTTAATAAAAAATATAAATATATATGGGCATATATATATAAAAATAATAGAATTTAATAAAAAAATTAAAAAATTGAAATAAAACTAATAAAATACAAATATGAATATAAATTAATACAATTAAAATTTATAAAAAAATTAAAAAAATTAAAAAAAAAAAAAGAATCCGGGTAAATGGGTCCGGTCCGGGTCTACCCGGGTCCGGACCGGGTAGACCCGGGTCCGGACCCGGGAATATTTACCCGGGTCCGGAACCGGACCCGGGGAAGTGAAATCTCTTCCGGATCCGACCCGGGTCCGGCCGGACCCGGGTCCGGATCCGGAAATTGCCATCCCTAGTTTTCGGCCTATGAAGAGGGCATTAGCAACCCTGCAAAACAAAGGCAAAGTGGGCGTGGAATAATTACCCACCAGTGTGTTGAATGTCGTAGGTACTCCGACGCTAAAATCAGTGATGTAGGCGAGCGGAATGAAATGGAAGAGCAAGGAAAATGGTTACCTTGTTCTTCAGGGATTTTCATGAGGGCGGAAGACTGATGTTTATAGAATAGTGTATACTTTGAGAACTCAAGTGTGAGATCAAAAACTTGAATGAATCAATCCATTTGATTCTCTCTCCCTTTATATGATGTGAAGTAGTCTTTTAGTCGGTTTGTGATTCCTTAAAAGGGTCATATTTCAATCTTATTTAGGAAATGGTAGTAGAGTATGGACTGATTAGGAGTGCATGGATTTCCGGGATTAGGTATAATTCATACCGAACTTGGATTGCACTACTGTGTTTGTAGGTAATCGATCTTATCCTAAATACTCAGTTCATTTGTTTAAGAAGAACTAGTCGTGTGTAGACTAGCAGATGATGTCTACTGGGATATCACATGATATGGAGCAATATCGGTTGGGATATTATTCAAGTAATGTCGGTTGTGAAATTAAATAGCATGATTAAAGTCTGATAGAGACCTTTTGAGTCGCATAGGCTTTTGGAAGCCTTTAGGCCGTATGAGCCTCTCCATTTTCGGGGTATAGCCTCATGAGCCTTGTGTGTAGGCTCATGGCTGTTGAAAGCCTTGTATTAATGTAAAATTTAACCCAATAGATTTGATGTCGTATAGGATCAATGTTGACTGAAATGTCCATATCGAGTGTGGCTCTAGCAGCTGGAACCCATAATGATTAAGCCTTGTTGGTAGCCCATAAAGCCACTAGGGCCAGATGAATGCTAGAAGACATGATCTTATGCGAGTTTGTAGCGTGGACCTAAATATCGCGCTGAGACACAATGATGTTTGGGTTCTTAGCCCAAATTTAGCTCGTATAAAACTCAAAATTAATATATTATAAGAATTTTCGGGTCTTCTATATGAGCTTCTTATGACATTTTGCCAATTCTGACATATTAATTTTGAAGAAATTAATTGAAGCGGATCTTAGTTGATCCACGTTGCATGTGATATGGCAGTTTTGCCTAATAATATATAGTACAACGAGAAGTTTCACCTGAAGAGTTTCGCTCATACAATAAAATCTATTTATTTTTTTAACATATAATATAATAAATAATGAATTGGATAATTACAAATTATCTCTAAATTATGCAGAGAAATCACAATAATAAATCCTATTCAAATTTAAAACAATGTAAGAGCAATTAAAGCGAGTTAAAAAGAGTAAAAAACTGATCCTAACAGAGTAACAGATGCAAATGTAATTTTTTCATTCATTTAGTTTACAAGCCCTTGAACATGTGTTCTCATATGTTGATGGTGGTTTTTTACATTGAGAAAATTCAAATATCGAGGAAGGGTAGAACGAGGTTTACACTTGGCCAAAAGGGGATGATGAAGGTCCAAAAACATAGAGATACTGAAGTTAAATAGAGGGCTCGACCCCCTATACGGAGGAGTTCTCCCGATGACATAACTTGTTGGTGATGAAGCAAGTAGGGCACCGACCCGACCTAAATAGGAAGTGTCAGTTTTGACAGCATTTGAATGTTTGAGGAAGTCGACTCGATGTGGTCTATGCTATTGACCCGACCCGGTTGAAGAAGTTGGAGGAAGTATGACCAAACATCATTCACCTCGGTGTGCCGACTCGAGGAACGGAGCTGAGACCACTTGATATTTTATACTTGAAAGCATATGATGTATGCCCATACTTGGAATTTCAAGTTTCAATGAGGCTGATGTGACACGAGTAAGTCAACTACTCTCATCGGGAAGAGATTCTGCCAGACAAAATAATATCAGAGTGGTTGAACCATAAGTTGTCATGTCAACAAAGTGTGCAGCAGTGGATAAAAGACTGAAGTGATGAGTTTCTGCTGACAGTGGTAGTTGAATCAATTGTCAGTATGACTGTTTATTGAGTAGTTGGGGAAAAGGTGCATGAGGCAATGATGGTCTGATGGTGATAACTGACGTCATGAGTTGGTAGAGTAGTGAATTTGGAAGCCTATATAAAGGGGTTGAAGCCACATATTCAATAATTATCATTTTTCGCATTGGACTACTTGTAAAAGAGTAAATAGCTTATAAACTAAGGATAAAGAGAGAAAATTTATCGGTTCACGATCACTTGAGAGAATTGTATCGGGCTGATCATAAGACCCGAGGTGTTCAATTTGTAATCTTGCTCTTTCCCACTTGTAGCTCGAGTCAGTCTTGACCTCGAGTAGGTAATAAGAAAAAATATATTTTTTACTCACGTTGACGTATGTTGGAGCCACTATCCATAAAACCACGTAAATCAATGGCTCTGTGAGTTTATTGTATGCTTGCTAAGTTTATTTTTGGTTCTCTACTCACCAACAAATTCATTGTATGAGAGGTCTGTTCGAGGGGTTGATTTCCCAAAATGCTATTGGAACGAAAAATAGTCGTCAACATTATGTAAAGAGAATATGAAAATATCAAGAAACCTATTTAGATTATGTGCGAATAAATATTTAAGATCTCATTAAATTGTACACTTGCATGTTTTTATCTTCTCTTTGTATGGAATCATTTTCAAGGATTTGTAAAATAATTTAATAGTCATACAAAAAAAATCTTTTTATATATGTAATTTGTTATCATCAAAATTAATATGAATGTGATTCTTTATGTCAGTAGTTTAACAATGGTTATGGGCTGTATGGCAAAGCCAATACAATGTGGTGTTTTTACATATACGCAAGTATGGTTAAGTGGCTCCCGATAGGGTATAGCTTGGTGGCAAATGACTTAAAATTTGGTTATCAGATACTGGTTTCGAGTCCAGAGGTGCATTTCTTCGTAAGAGCATGTGGCAACGAGGGTTTTACCACTATGTGGTGCTTCTAGTGTTAGTTGTCATAGGAACAATCACCATCGGCATTGTACATGAAATGATGCAGATTTGGCGGGATTAAGGGTTGTGGTAAAGGACTCGAATGGTGAGATTATACTATAAATAACAGTGAATGTGTTGATTATGTTAAGGTCGTGGCAATTTAATTTTATGTTATTTATCGCTTCTTATGCTAACTTAATGATGGAAACTAGCTTGTTAAATGTAGTGTGTTTGGTTACCGTTTAGTGTGGAAGTCATAAATATTTTTATTGGGTGGTCATCGTATCCAACAATATATAATAAAGTGTTTGTTTTGAGCTTTATCCACATGTTATTCACTTTCATGGTTTTATTCTTGATATATGTTCTTATTAGTATTAGAGTATGAGTATGCAGTGGAGATATTATCTTTTTGGCATATAAGAGTGACTCAATTCTAATGTCATATCCCATAAGGTTTTCTTTAGACCAAAGGAAAATAGTCAATGACTATAGCAAAACCTTGAATGAGTCAGAGATCTTCTAATTAGGATAACATCTTCGATGTGAGAGGTATTTTAAGTGAGTTTGGGTCTATATTAATGACACAACCATGAAGGTGAAATATGGGGTGTGAAGCCTAAACATATAATATCTTGTTGTTGTGCAAGTCATTTCAATACAAGAGTTGTAATACATCAAAACATTGTAATATAACCAATATTTTAAAACTCGGACCGGTATATCGACCCATAATGGAGAAAGGGTCAAGGGTCAGAGGCCGGACTGGGGTTCAACCTGTTAGGGTTATACGCAACGAGGGCACGGTTCGGGTGAAATAGTAAATTTAAATTTTATCAAATTTATTGAATAAATTATCTGATATTTGATATCTATAATTTATTCATATTTCACTTAAACATATCATTCGATATCAAATAAAGACTTAATTAATAATAAAATTTTTACAAAAATGATTTTTTGTAAAATAACTTAAAAATATATTGTCAGCTAAACCGACCACATGAGGCTGCCTATGGAAACCCCTATAATATTTGTGTAGTTCATGGGTTGCTATGAATTCTAGTAGCTCAAGAACAATAAATAAATTTTCAAAACTTAAAAATATTTTAGATTACCTCATGAATCTTCAAAAAGATTTATTATTAATTCATGTCTTTCCCTTTATCTCTAAAATCATAATTTTGAAGCTCTCTCAAATGGAGTATTCGGCCATCACAAGACTAAAAAGAATGAGAATAATTTAACTTTATATTTTTGTAGTGGCATTAGGTGGGGGTGTTGTGGTCATTCACAAAATTAATTTTAATTAGTTAAAATATTTGGTAAATGACGATGACACATGACATTTCATTTAACATATATTACATTAATATATACATTAAATAATTAAAATCACTTTACATATGTAGGCTAAATAATAAAAGTAATAGATTACACTAATAATGACTATTATTATTTACTTTACATGTGTCAACAAATAATTTATCAACTAATGTGTATTTATTCTAATTATGTATCAAATACAAATACATATTAGAATGAACAAAATTACTATGACATGTGTAAATTTGTTTACCAATTAAACGATTTGAATTAACTAATTTAAACCGATAAAATATTATGAATAATCGATATTATTCATAACGTATTGCCCAAGTGCTCAACGAGTACAGTTCATATTATGAGACTCTCTAAGTTCAGGTACATCCATCACGAAAATCAATTTCGTATTCGTAATTCACTCACTCAAATGAATTGTTTGTATTTATGAACCGGAAATAAATATGATCCGGATTAGTGCTCCGAGCACCAACCTTAACACAACTGAGGGTCAATTCAGGGTTACTAATTAACTATATATATATATATATATATATATATATATTTTACAAACATATGGAAAAAAAAAACATAAATTAATAATAAACAAATTGCCCAAAAAATTCGTTGAACCCGAACATATGAAAAAAAAACCTAATTAACTATAATATATGTGTTATTTATATAATTTAATAATTAGAGTTATAATTCAAATATTTCAAATGATGTGATTGAACTTTGAAGTAAATAATATGGGGTCTCAATTATTAGCACTAACTTAAAAAGGCATTGAAAATTGAGATATTAATTTTCATTATTTTGTCTATCTTGACACAATTAAACACATTTTCTAATATTAGACATGAAAAAGTAACATTTTATTTAGCAAATGTTAAAAAATATAAGAAGTTATTACATATATATAGATAACAAATAATTCATCACTTGGTAAGTAATAATTACATCATTAATCTCATACTATATTCCTCAAAAATTTTGATGTCAAAATTGTCTATAGCCAACTAAGAAATAAGATTCTGCCATATTTTTCTCTGATCTTTCCATATGAAACAAAAGTCATTTAAAAAAAAAAAAAAAAAAAAAAAAAAACGGAAACAACAGGCAGAATGGCAGGTTTGTAATTAATTAGACTAGTGGAGGCCATTTTTTCACTTGCTGCAGAGGAAGCTAAAACAGCAGTCAAAGGGCAAACCTGGAAAAGCAGATAGAAAAAACATCGGGGTTAGTGCTGAGTCTGCAGCCACATACATACAGTGATTGGTTGATTCATGCAGTTTTCGTACAATTACTTACATGATACATTTTCCGTGGCATTTTTTTCCCCTCGACGCTAAATTATTTTATGAAATAAATAAAGTTGGCTGAATTAAATAAAAAAATTTAATTATATAAAACAAGAAATGGTAATTGGGCTTTTATACTATATAAAGTAAATTAATTGTGTAAGTAAAGGTATTTTTGGAAGTAAAATTTTAAATGAATTGTTAAATAATCAATTTTTAAGTTAAAAACTTCTGCTTAATTATATTCAGTGATTTTTACATTAAATTCAAAAATAAATTAGACTTTTATATTATATATTTATTTATATTGAATTGAAAGTTTACTTATAATATTTATAGAGGTTAGTGCTGAAAAAAAATCTATAAAATTGAGAATTACGAGTTAGTGGAAGTCTGAATATAACATTAATAACATAAATAAATGCAACACCTACTCCTACTTATAATTATTTATGGGAACTCAAACTCATTGAATGATTGCCTTTAATAATATTAACTTGTTTGGTATGATTTTCAATAAAAATAAAATAAATTTTTTGGTATTAAAAGTTATTTTCATTTGTCGAGTTGTAATTTAACTAAAACTTAGGTCGGAATAAACTCAAATTTTGAGTTTTTGAGATTTTTTTTTTAAAAATAAATATTTAAAACATTCTTATTAAATGAGATGTTTTCAAAATAAAATTACTAGCTCATAACACGGTACCGACCGGCAAATAAGGTCATATTGAGTATATTATATAAACAAAAATGATAAAATTACTCACACCACTGTGATAAAATTCGGGAAAAATATGAGTAAGTATGTCATTATCCTTATATAAAAGGGCCATTGAGATCTTTAAAAAAATGTCGACGTGGCAAGCAAACATTGGAAGTAGTGATAATCACGGAAAAAATGCCATATTTGGTGTGGGGAAGTGTTTCAACTTTTCAATGTTTTTTGGGTTCTAATATTGAAAAGATTGGAATTTGGAGCAGATTCTCTTATAATTATTGGTGCTTTTTCTTATTGAAAAAGATATTTAACCTGCGGTGAGATTTTTTTAGTTATCAACTTATTATTATTTCTCAATATAATTTCATTAATTTAATTATTGCAATTATATATAACTAATTTTTTCATTAATTTATATTATGTATTTTAATAAATTTTCAGATTGAATAAGAATAACTGCCCCTCTCGCCATTCAATGACTCAACTACTTCTGTTATTGTAATATCCTTCATCATTTGAGAGGAGCGGTAATGATGATGTCTTTATAAGTGTCGAACTCTTTTAACAAATTATAAGTCTTTTTGGATGGTTTTGAACCTATGTTAATAACAAAACTATTAGGGAGCCCTACCATGTGGGATCAGGGTTCCATAGACCATTATAGCGAACAATATCTTATTAATTAACGTGATTGTCACATTTATGAACATATTTCCATTATAAACGCACAATTATATATGTTGATGATGTTTTTTAAGCACTATGATATTTAAGCAGTACGGCAGGGGTAAAAGGGTAACTTCATTCTTGATCGAAACCACTAATGCTGACCCGACCATTCGATGTTGCATACGCCAACGGTAAAGACCGACCAGATAGCGAGATATGCTCCAGATAGTTATCATATTCTTATGGGATAAAGAGATAAGTTATCATATTCTTATGGGATAAAGAGATAAGTTATCATATTCTTATGAGATAAAGAGATAAGTTATCATATTCTTATGGGGTAAGGAGATAAGTTATCATATTCTTATGGGGTAAGGAGATGAGTTATTATACTTTCATGGGGAAAGGTTGATGAGTCAGTATCTTAATAGGATATGAGAAGTGAATGTAGTTTTCAACTATGAATCCTTATGGGAAAATGAATATGATTTTTTAACTATTATAAATAGAAGGGGAAAGTGTAAGTAAGAGGCATCAATATCAGTATGAATATCATTACCATGAAACTTGTAAACACAAGAGATATAAGAGAAGCATATCTCAGTAATAAAAAGATCGTCCGTTCTGTGCCCGTGGACGTAGGCTGGATCTGATCCACCGAACCACGTTAAATCTCCTTGTCGATTGGCGTATTTATCTGTCTTTTGCTAAGTTTGCTTTTGGTTCCCTCATAACCAAACAAATTCACTATTGAGGAGGATTGTCTCGGGAGTAATATTCTCATATTGCACTGAGATCGAAATCAGCCGTCAACAGTTGGCGCCGTCTGTGGGGAGCTCCAACAAAAAGTAGCTTGCGTGGTAAGACGATGGCAGAAGATGGAAATCACCGATCGTCAGGGAGTTCAACAATAGATTGGATGAAGAAGGTGGAGGAAAATATGAGGAAAGATATGGAGGAAAATCAAATCCTTCTAAAATCAATGATGGACAATCTAGAGAGGATGGAAGAGACGAAGAATGAGGGGCTTGAAGCTGGAGCCAGTCGGAGAAGAGACGAAAAAGCGGAAGGCAACGGATCCCAAAAATGTGAGTAAGACCTATTCTGTTTTAGGCTGACATTTGATTATGCTTGTTTGTTATGGCCCACACAATGGTTTTGATATTTGTTTTACGGCTCAGGTCTGCTCTTGTACCGCCGAGACCGATGTTTCTTTCCGGCTCGGGTCTGCTCTTGTACCGCCGAGACCGATGTTTGTTTCGGCTCGGGGGTGAATTTCGTTCCGCCAAGGCCACATGGTTATTCAGCTCGGGGCTGGATTTCGTTCCGTCGAGGCCTTATGGTTTATTCAGCTCGGGGTCGGGTTACGTCCCACCGAGTCGGCTTCTTTGGACTGGGGATGTAATATTCCCCCAGAGCCAAGTCTTTCTTCAGCTTGGGGTCGGGATACGTCACACCGAGAGACTTATCATCGGCATGTGATCGGAGCATCTCCCCCATGGTCGGCCCTCTATTGGTCTGGGGAGGGGATATTCCCCCAGAGCCATATGTTCTTCTCAGCTCGGGATCGGGTTACGTCCCACCGAGTCGATCGTCATCAGCATAAGGGCGAAGATTTTTTCCCCACGGGTATATATCGGGATCCTAATTGACTGAGCACATGAAGGTGGCAGGAATGACCAGATTTGCAGCCAAGACATTTTTTCTCTGCGGTTCCTGGAGTGACCACCGACGGATTCATCGGCACACCATCTTTTTTTATAGTTCCCGGCATCAACTCGCAAACTCGTTGTTACCGAGAACTAAGGGATAGATGTTGATGGTGTTTTTTAAGCACTATGATATTTAAGCAGTGCGGCATGGGTAAAAGGGTAACTCCCTTCTTGATCGAAACCACTAATGCCGACCCGACCATTCGATATTGCATACGCCAACGGTAAAGACCGACCAGATAGCGAGATATGCTCCATATGATAAGTTATCATATTCTTATGGGATAAAGAGATAAGTTATCTTATTCTTATGTGGTAAGAAGATAAGTTATCATATTCTTATGGGGTAAAGATATAAGTTATCATACTTTCATTGAGAAAAGTTGATGAGTCAGTATCCTAATAGGATATGGGAAGTGAAGGTAGTTTTCAACTATGAATCCTTATGGGAAAAGAAATCTGATTTCTTCACTATTATAAGTAGAAGAGGAAAGTGTAAGTAAGAGGTATCAATATCAGTATGAATGTCATTACCATGAGACTTGTAAACACAAGAGATATCAGAGAAGCATATCTCAGTAATAAAAAGATCGTCCGTTCTGTGCCCGTGGACGTAGGCTGGATCTGATCCGCCGAACCACGTTAAATCTCTTTGTCGATTGGCGTATTTATCTGTCTTTTGCTAAGTTTGCTTTTGGTTCCCTCATAACCAAACAAATTCACTATTGAGGGAGGATTGTCTCGGGAGTAATATTTTCATATTGTCCTGAGACCGAAATCAGCCGTCAACAATATATCACACATGCCACATAGTTTAACATATGGATTTTCATCACTTATTACAACTATTGATCTCCTCCTTAACAATCCATTTATCTTCCATAATTTCCCAAAATTTATTACCCATGATCTATCCATTTATTTTCCACGTTTTTTTTAGAACACATTTATTTGTTTTTAATATACTTCAGATTGAATAAAAGTACATTTCATATACTTTCTTTCTGATTTTTTTTTTTTTTAAATTGTTGTGTTATTTATCTGTTTTTATTATTTAACATAAAGCGAAATATACAACTGCAAATATTGTGTCATCTCTTAATTTTTATAATCATCATGAGGCGGGATGATAGAAGTGAGTGATTACAATACAGAAATTATATTAGAAATTGGTGTTGATTTATTACTATTGGTTTACATTTACAAGTCTTAACACCACCACCTCTGTCGCTTATCTTCGTCACCATCAACTTGGTGTTAGCGGCGGTGATCGTAATGATGGACTTGGTAGTGATGATGATAATGAATAATGATGGTTAAAATATATTTAAATTTAAGTAGTGTGGTGATGGTGATGACTGGTGAGAGATAAAAGGAATATATATATATATAATATTTTAAAAATAAAAGTAGTTTTGGGGGATTACCGATCACCCCTCCTTGCCATTGTGTAAGGGGAAAAAAAAAAGGGGGGTGTAATCAAAATATTAGTGCGGTGCTTTTAGAAACAAGTTCTCTAACACAAGAAGGCGAAAGCCCAGAACTAAAAGCCGTCACTGCATCGATCCATAGATCATGTGCGAGTTTGCAGTGACATTTATGCAAAAAATAGAAATAAAAAAAATGTTAAGAAGTAAAAATTAAATAAAGATATATATTTAATTGATTCAATTGGAAGCTTCAAGAACACTAATGCTTATCCGTTTGGTTACACGTCAACCATCCAGTTGGATCTTTAAAAGAAACACACACATTTACGCAGCAGAGCAATCCAATATAAAGTATCAAAAAATGCAAAAAAATAAATAAAAATAAATCATTTTTGTGTCATTGTCACCAGGCCCGCCGCCCGCATGTTCCCGAATTTTTTTTATTATAACTCCAAATGATTTAATGATCAAAAATATCATTTTTAATATAATATTATATATAATCAAAGAAATTAAAATATAAAAATCGCTTCAGGACCTGCTTGACACCTCAAATACTGACATAATATAATTTAGATAAAGTTATCATTGACTATGTGATTACAATATCTTACGATATGACAATTATTATATGATTAAATTTGATCAAATTTTATTAACTTTCTGACTATCCAACGGTTACTATATTGTCTAGTAAGATACCTTTAAATAAGAATTAATTACAGGTAGGTCGAGATTTTAAAGAAACATGGGTTAACAAAATAATTACTAATTAGTAAAATACAATATAATATAATATAAGAGGCAGTGGTATTATACCAATCATGTGAAACATAAAAAATGATGCAATATAGACGTTTCATTTGTTTCTCTCACTCGGAGCATCAACTTCACCTTTCGTCTTTTTGCTAGAAATGGACACATTTCCATCATCTACTCCATAAGTTTCCTTTCATCTTTCACATGATCTTATCAATGAAAATTGAGATTTTAAAAAAATAATAATTAGGTATTTTAAATTATAATTAAAAAAATACATATTAGACCAAGAAAAGATCAATCTATCCATCATAAAATTTTCAATATCAATCTCATATTGTTCGTTACATTTTTCAAATTAATATTACACATCCCATTAAACTATAAAAAAAAAATCGAACAATATAACGAGTCTATTATCCTATATGAGAAGAATTTAAGTGCGCCGGATCAATAATATTATGTCATTTAGCACATTAAATGGGTCCATGTAGGTCCTATACTAATTTATAAAAATTTAAACTAAATTTATAAGACCTCTGACATTTATTGATAGAGTAGGATTGATAAATTGAACTCGTGCACCAGACGCACCTAAACCTTTCCCAAATAAATGTGTTATCTTGCCGAAACACATTCCAATTAATTGATATTGACCTAGTGGCATTGACATTGTCTTGGTCACATAAGTAGAACATAAAAGCCAAAGGGAGAAATTGTTAATTCTTTTATTCAATATTAAAAGTCAAATAATTTATATTTATTTATTTATGTGAATCTGATTTACGCGGCATTACAAAAGAGTATAACCCAACTCTGTCACAAAATGTAACATGCGTTACCTGTGTCGATCAATTGCATCTATTAATTGAAAAATTGCATTAAGAGAAGATGCCACGTATTGATATAATTACAGCTAATCAAAACAACAATAAGACAAGATGCACTCATAACAACCCACGTGGCTTCATCAGTTAATCAATCGGGACCCACCATCACCAGATTGGAAGAGAGAGATTTATGGGGACATAATCATAGCCATCCAACTATCGGTTCTCTTTTGGGTCCCACCTACCAGTATCACCTGATAGCTACCCTAACCCTCCCCCTCCACTAAAACATTTATGAAAAATTAATTTAAAATATGATAGATAAACTGATCGTGCTTGGGAAATCCTTCCGTAATTTTAAATTTATTTATTTATATTTGTAGTTAATAAAACATAATAAAAATTTTAATTTTAATTTAAAATTTATGAAATTAGATTTTATTTTTTAATTTTTAAATATCAATAAATAACTCTTAAATTAGAAGATGATTTTTTAAAATCCGATATATTTATCTACCTATTAAAAAACCAAAGTACGGAAATAAAATAATAAAAGAACCTTCCTTAAATTAAAATGCAAAAATATATACTGTTGGCAACTCATATATGATAATTATTGCAAATGGCCATGTGAGGGTAATTTGGGAATTAAGGGTTTCAAATTTTTTGGGCCCAGATTGCCTAATTGACCGTAGTGGACACGTGTGAGCTGCTAGTGGTGAAGGCATAATTTTGCTTTGCACATTATTTAGTGCTTTAGTATTTATCAAGAATAAAATAATATGAATAGTTATGATATTAATATTATAATTTTAAAAAACTGGTTCTTTCGGTTAACGGTAATAAGTAGTGTGTTTTTGAACCAGAGGAGAAAATGTGACTAGTTTTAGACCCGTGGTGATGAAGTTGGTCTTCTTCAATGGCTCATTGAACAGGTCAGTTTCTCTCCATGGAACTTAAAAATTTGTGCTTTTTTGATGTGTTTTATGCTTATAAAGATTTGAACTTCGTATTTGTTTTGGTATGCATTTGATGTTGGCTATGGCAAATGTTTAAGGCTGTTTCTGTGTTTTCTGTATGGTGTTTTTCATTACTGGGAAAAGAGTGGGTAGTTTTGTTTAGATGAACGTTTTGAACTTTGAGTTTTAGTTTGAGAATTCTCTTGTGGGTCAGTTTGAGTTTTTGTTTTGGAGATTTTGCTCTTTGTGTTTTTATCACTTTCTGTTTTGGATCTGTGGAAAAAAGCTCTAAAAAAGATGGGCTGCTTCTTTTATTTTATGTTTCTTGTACTCATAAAGGAAGTTCTAACTATAATGGAAAAGTAAATCATGGGAGAAAAACATTGTGGGGTTTTAGCAAGTTATCTGAAATTTGAAAGTTTTAATTTGTGCTCTAGGTGGTAGATGTGAGAACATTGAAGAATCCCTGCTTTGTTGTCTTGGAAATTGGAAGGTCCATCTTTTGTCGTCAATATTGTTAATGATATGAGTTTATTAGTGGTGATGGGAGAAGCTCCTTTTGGATATTGATTCAGTGAATATTTTCCTATTGAAAGATG
This sequence comes from Zanthoxylum bungeanum, assembly GCA_019454045.1. Lineage (NCBI taxonomy): Eukaryota > Viridiplantae > Streptophyta > Magnoliopsida > Sapindales > Rutaceae > Zanthoxylum > Zanthoxylum bungeanum. The sequence continues at coordinate 10,055 of SKCR01007462.1, read as the reverse complement.
GTGATTAGATAGTATTGAGACTTGAAAGCTAGGTGTTGATTGTTGGCTTCTTATAATTATAGCTGTGCATAATTGGTATGGACACAAACAATAGTGAAGATAGTAGCCAGCTTTCAACCCAATTCTCCAACTGTTATAAAGTCTCGAGCCTTACGGAAACCATTTTGGATGCAACTCAGATCTCAAATTTGAGTGATCAATATATTCTCGGAAAGCAATTAGGATGGGGGCAATTCGGTGTCATTAGGGAATGTTCAGATAAGTTTACTGGTGAGGTTTTGGCTTGTAAGTCTATTGCTAAAGATAGGTTGGTCACGGCAGAAGACGTTCGTAGCATCAAGCTGGAGATTGAAATAATGACTAAGTTATCAGGGCACCCTAATGTTGTGGACCTCAAAGCAGTTTACGAGGAGGAGGGTTATGTACATCTGCTGATGGAATTATGTGCAGGTGGGGAGCTATTTCACCGACTTGAAAAATATGGGAGATTTTCTGAAACTGAGGCTAGAGTTATTTTTAGGCACCTGATGCAAGTGGTCAAGTATTGTCATGACAATGGAGTTGTTCATCGGGATTTAAAGCCGGAAAATATTCTCTTGGCTACAAAGTCCTCATCCTCTCCAATTAAATTAGCAGACTTTGGTCTTGCAACTTACATAGAAGCTGGTAAGTCATCTATATTTTGCTGTGTTATTTAGTGCGGCTCTATAATCATTATTCTGGTTTCAAGTTTTCATTTGTAAGCATGTTTGGTTTATGTCAACAGGCCAGAATTTGCATGGGACTGTTGGCAGCCCATTTTATATAGCTCCTGAGGTACTGGCAGGGGGCTACAATCAGGCTGCTGATGTCTGGAGTGCTGGGGTTATCTTGTACATTCTTCTCAGTGGGATGCCCCCCTTTTGGGGGAAGACTAAGTCTGAGATTTTTGACGCTGTCAGGGCTGCAGATCTACGGTTCCCTTCTGATCCCTGGGACCGTATATCTACATATGCCAGGGATTTGATCCTGGGAATGCTTTGTGTAGATCCTTCTACGAGGGTGTCCGCAGCGGAGGTTCTAGGTATGTCATTTATGCAATTTTATCAGTACGAAACTCCAAATCTGTTTTATAGATTGCAAGTTAAAAGGAATGTGATTGATTTAAAATGGCTAATTGACGAAGTAGTATTTAATGTATGCTGGGTGAGTTGCAATTGAAGAGGCTTTTTTGGCAAGCTAACTAATGTAGTCGTTTTGTCATTTGAGAGTATTTTTCAGGGTGGCATGAAGGGCATTCTAGTTTGAAACCTTAATTTTGATCATTACTGAATAGCTATAAATTCCCAGTCACATAGTTTCCTGCATGTTCAATTTGTGGGTTTGTCGACTAAGATTTTTTTATATACGGCTGTATGTGTTTAAACAAAATATGAAATTCATCAGTTAATTGCCGCTTTTTTTTTTATCAGTTCCACGATATAATTAGCTCCTCTAAGTATTGCATATAAGACATGATTTGGTTTTTATTGCAAATTCAAGCTTTGGATGCCGGAAAAGTGCATTTTTCAAATTTCTATGCTGAACCTAACAATAAATTTTACGTTTGCAGCACACTCCTGGATGGAGGATTCTGAACAAGGATCTCAAGAACCGTGCAAGCTGGATGACCTTTGCCGAAAACAGCTGGAAGTGGGTGGAAGTTCTTTCTCTGCCACATTTATCTCCAGGAATCGTGACTATAGTTTCAGTGATGGTCAACTGGAACAGTCACCTGCATTCTCTTGTAAATCATCATTTTCTACTTTCCTTGCTGACGACAGTACTCCTTGCTCAGGATATGGAGGTTTTTCTTTTAGCAGCTGCTGCGAATCAAGTGCAGTAGACTTCTCTTCCCCAATTCCATCAATGCCAAGTTTTACTTTCTTCAGTCCAAGTTCTGCATTTGAGCAAGAAAACGCTTCATTTGACCTTAAAGTCAACATGTCAAAACTGGATGAAAAACACAGAGGTATGTATGTTTTTTAAAGGGGCTGTTGTGTAGCGCATTGTTCTTCGTAGTCCCATTGCTTTAATTATATTTAAAAGTTCTAGGAAACTAATACGAGGATTGATATTTGTTCAAGGCCAAGTGAAATTTCATGGAAACAGGGTTTCTGTTGATTATTAAAATTACGGTACTACATGCCTAACTTCCTATTTTGTTCCTAAAGGGTTAAATTTTCCTTATGAGGCTGTGTTTCTTCATCGAAGACTGAATTATGATTACTCATGAGGAATTATTTTGTTCTTAATAAAGTTAAGCTCAGAGAATTAACAAAACTGTCCAGACCATTTTACAAAAATAATCCTGACAAATTGTAATTTTTTTGGGTCTATGGTAACATACTTAATCCAAGCATTTTCACTCTGCATATACAGAATCAAACCTGGGAAAGCTAATTGTGTTGCCGGATTCTTCACTCCCTGTTAGGCGTGAGTTTGGAGAAATGGAGACCAGGACAGAAGTTCGGAGAGGTGGCAATACTGGTTCAAGGGTTTCCGGCATCCACAGTAAAAGGAATCACACAATTGGACTTGGTGAGCTTGACCAACTAAATCTCATGGTGACCGAATCAATCATCCGTTGGGCATCATGCACACACATCCCAACGGCCCCGTCCCTCAGATTATCACTTGTTTGTTAGAAAGGGATATGTGATCACTGGCGTGGGGCGTTTGAGCGGGAAAGATCATTTATACTGACACTGACCAAATCATATGAATGAGAATCTGAAATAGCTGAGATTGGTACATCCGAGGAGCTGAACTTGTGTATAGGCCCTGTATTGTTTAATCTATGTGGTGTGATTGAGTGATGATGCTTTTCTGATTAGGTAAATGATTGTAGTGTATAAGTTTGAGGCTACTGAATTGAATTGACTTCCTAAAAATCATACTATGTATTGAGAACTTGTATAATGCAGATGAAGAGGATACGGTTTCTGTTGATCTATTTTGAAAGCCATTTTTAATGAACTTTGAATTTTTGATCACAGCAGTTCACTGAATTTAGTGACACACAAAATGCCTTTAATTTTGATCGACAAATAAATGAAATTAACTCAATTAAAGAACTCTATACATCAAACTGAATTGGTTATATCTTGAAATAGTATACATATACACAGTGCCAGGAGTGCAGGCATCTGTGTAAGCTGTACTATTCTAGTCTAAAACCTTGAAATATGGTTGTTATTGAGTATATGTGTGTGACCCGCCTGCTGTGCGAGAGATGACATATACACCCGGTACATGATATACCACCTCCATAGGCGCGGGGACAAACACGTCAAGGGTGGACGAGTAAATAATTTTATATACTAAATAATTAGAAAAATCGAGTACTGAAATTGACATTCTCGTAATAAAAGAGACCTAGCATGCTACATGTAAAATTTCCGTACCCATTAATTGAACGGGCCAGATATAAAATAAAATTTTCACAATTATTGGTTGAATAAGTTAAGTTAGATACGAATATTGACATGATCATAAACTTGCCATCCCTAATCCTAACGCAAGAAGAAAAATTTGCTCCCTTATAAAAAAAAAATAATAATAAACAACATTTGGTCTATATTGGACTTCTGTAACTGCGTTTACTGTGAGAGAAGACTGGTCGAAAGAAAATTGGCAACACAATGAAAGGGATTGCAGGGAAAATTGTAGCATAATTTCTTTTAAATCATAATAAATACTAATAAAATATTCTCTTATGATACAAGTACTGTATAAACCTTAAACATACAATCATTTAGTAGAGTCTTGACTTCCAAAAACTTAACCCCGTTGCTTTTAAGCCTCAAAAAAGGAAAACAATGGCATCGCTTCATAAATATGGTAGTTATAACAGTAAGGGAAACCGTCCTAACTCGGGAAAAATGATTACAACCGCTACTCTTACGATGCAGGTGCATATTCTTGGATGGCTGTTGCGAGCTTATTTCGATCATCCTCCGTTTTTGTCCTGATTAAGAAGGTACGTGCTACAGCGCTACCATTATTGCCAGCACCAGCATCATCGCCCTGCAGAACCAGAGGGAAGTTACAAACTATAAATCACATGATATTGTTACGGCATAAATGCTTAAGGATATAATTTAAGGACTTCCGGTCCCATCTGTGAGTTTGTTTGTTTAAAAAAGAAATAAATGTACTTTAAGGGCCTTAATGTTTGAACCAAAAAGAAGTATAAAGGAGCCTTGTGCATCTGTAGATGTTTACTTGTCAGCTAAACTAACCAAGGGAAACACTATAAAAATAAAATAAATGCAATATTCTCATGAATATGTTTTACCGTAGTATGAAATATTGCAACAACAGAATTCTTTTGTAAATTTGTCTTGATTCCTGGATATAGCAAAGCGTTAAGCACCACCCTTCCCACCTGCCATAAGTGAAAGGTTAAAGAAAGTGGAAGTATCTTTCAAAAAAATAAAAATAAAGAAAGAAAGTAGAAGTATGTCTTGTAAATACAAGTCATGCACTTTTCCAAAAAAAAATACAAGTCATGCAAGCAAGGAAGAAAAAGTTCATATGACACGAGAAGATTTATATAAAGATATTACAGAAACAGGGTAATGTCAGGAAAATTAGGCAAAAGGAGAACAATTTTGTTTAAGAAGAAATCCAAATACCTATCACAAAGCAAAATTATTCAACAGAAATACTGAAATATACACCTAACTAGGATATAATTCTTTCTGTATAAGGAATTTCTGATTGAAATATCATATCCAATCTAGTAGTAGACCGCCATTTTCTTTATTCTTCTAGTAGCTATGTTGTCAGTGTGGTGAACTGTCCACCAAAAGTACCTCAACGGAGACATTTGAAGCTATTGTCTAATGATATCTAAATTCAAGTATTCTACCAACAATCCATGCAAACACAGAAGTATGTCATAAAAATTAAATATTTCCGTTTAAAATCCATTGCTTAAAAGAGATGACTCAAATGTTCTTCTTTTTGAATTACAAAGAATATGCCATGTAATGGAGACAGTACATTAATGTCACTGGAATTTCAAGGCTTCAATAAAGCCTTAAAAGAATTGAATTGAGAACCATTAAGTTTTAGAAATGCAATGTGCAATTTCCCAAGCCATGTATATATTAAAAACACAAACAAAATTTATACTGAACAAGTTTTCACACCAAAATTAATTTCACAAAACAAAATATATACATGAGGAAACATACATCATTTCGAACAAGAATTGTTGGTTTGGACTCTTTTGTACCCTTGCTGACACCCTCTTTGCATTTTATGGAAAGCTGCCCTGTGCCTCTATCTTTCCACGTGTCTTTATCAGCAAGATCACTCGACTGAATACATCAAACGAATAAAAACAAAAAGATTAACCGTCGAGAAGCTAAACAAAAAGACTAGCTTTCAAGAAGGTAAGAATAAACACCATGTTTCTGAGAAATCAATGCATTTCATTATACAGATTTTTGCAAACAAATACCTTGACATACAGTTTGCACTTGACTTCATGAACTACAATAATGCCCTTCTCTTCTGACTTCTTCACAGATGGGCTGCTCGGCCGTGGTATTTCATCTTCTGATAATCCAAAAACAAGGCATAAAATATGATAGTGAAAGTGAAGAAATTCTGGGTCATAATGAAATATTTCTAAAATTATCCATCTGTCAAAAATACATATAGCATTTACGAATTCATGGTTCTACAAATATGGCTAACAGAAAGTGGTCCAGGTAAATTCTAAATTTCATACAAGCTGTTACCATGAAAAAGGACCAATAATTATGGTATATATAATATATGAATCAATGAAACTATACATCCAGAAAACTGAGGCCCCTGAAAAAGAATAAAAACAAAAACAGAGGAAAATAATATTCTGCTCCAACTGATTTCAGTAAAAGAGCTGGAAGATAAAAGTTAACAAAGGCAGGAAGCTCATTTACGTCATTCCTCAAAAACCAAAGGCACTGTGCCGAAATGGAAAAAAGGAACCAACCAACAGTTTCATTACTAAATCTGTCATTCCTTCGCAAAAATCATTTTGATCTAAACAACTCAAACAGCAGACTATTGTGTGTGTTTGCAAACTTATGAAGAGAAAAAGATTATCAAAATATACCATGCCAGTGAGCATGCATGAAAGGTTTAATGAAATGATGGGTTAAAAGGAATCAAATAGAAAATTTATGTTAAAAAAGCACCATCTCACCATCATCGGCATCATTTGAAGCATTACTGTTTATGGGAAGTGAGCTTTGATTTCCTGAAACAAAAATATTGAAGTAGCATCATTAGAAATCACATACCCAAAGCAAACAAAGCATTTTTTTCTCGAGTTTAGAAATCACATAATCTCCCAAAAATAGCACATACGCTCGAATAGTTCCTACAAATATTTAACAGCACTTCTGATGTTCTAATCCACAAATCTAATCACTTCTCATTTTTAACTTTCCAATTTAACAATCAAAGCACACGCTACTAAATTAGCATCCCGTTCAATTTTATTGTTTATTAAGCAGAGAATGCAGATAGCACAGCACAAAGTGGAAATATCATCATAATATTTGCATCCTTTATAAGATTCAGGGTCATATATTTCCATGGATAACATTTTGAAGGTCCACTATCCAAAGATTTTATGTAGGAAAATGATTAGCAGGGTAGACCCGGCCACGGTTCCGGTTTGGAACCGAAACCGAACCGGTTGGAACCAGCCGGTTTCGGTTCCAAAACCGGAACCGGTTTTTTTCGGTTTGGTTAGGGTTAGCCCCTAACCGAACGGAACGGAACGGTTCGGTTCCGGTTGGAACCGATGAGGCCCAACGGCTAAATTAAAAAAAATATATATTTTTTTTATAAAAATATAATTACTAAATTATCCTTACTAACATTAATAAAACAACTAGTTTTAGGGGCATTTTAGGTATCACAAATATAATCCAAAAATGTATTAAATAGGGGTCGTTCTTCATTTTTTCAACACACCAATTCTCAATTCTCTCAACTTCTTTAATTCTCTCATTCTCAATTCTCTCATCTACAATTTCTCATTCTCAATTCTCTCATTCTTCAATATTTCTTTAACAAAAAATGACAAGCTCATCTGAGAACACCATGTCCAATGTGTCAACCCAAGAGAGCAGCTCTAGTATCGGTACACGGAGAAGAGAAGTTAAATCATTATTAAAATTTAAAATAAAAAAAAAAAAAACCGGAACCGTTCGGTTTGGTTCCGGTTCGGAACCTAACCAAACCGTTGGCCGGGTCTATAGTAGGGTATATTTTAGGCTTAGGGGATAATATAAATACAATTTCTTTTGTACACAATATACCTTACTTTATAACAGATATACAAAATTTAACAACACGAATCATCCAGGAACACAAGAGAACACCTACCAAACAAAATAGGGGTTTGACTGTTGGAGAATGCTCCAGAGCTCCATGAAGCTGCACTGTTGGAGAATAGAGAACTCCCTGAAGCTGCACTGTTGGAGAATAGAGAACTCCCTGAAGCTGCACTGTTGGAGAATACAGAACTCCCCGAAGTTGCATTGTTGGAGAATAGAGAACTCCCCGAAGCTGCCTTATTGGAGAAAAACCCAGAGCTCCCTAAAGCTGCATTGCTGGAGAACTGTCCAGAGCTCCCTGAAGCTGCATTATTGGAGAATAGTCCAGAGCTTGCAGCTGAACTGCTTGAGAAGAGTCCAAAGCTCCCAGAGGTTGCAAAACTTGTGGTCGTAGTTGCCATAGTAAATGTTTTCTTCTGAGATAATTTTATGTCATTATTCATGATTTCGGGTATCAAATTCTTTTCTGTTGTACGAGGTTCGGCAGCAGATGAATCTCCTGCATTTAGAGCATTTGCTTTGAGCCAATCGACAACATCACTGAAGTTCTCCTGCACAAGTAGGTCAATGGTGCACAAGTTATACATAAGCCAATTATTAGAAATTAAACCAATTCAGTTTGCAACCAAGGGGATATATAAATAGAAAAACATTTCCAAATGTGCTAAGAGTTTCCAGAATTACCATTATATTTGAAGCATGAGCTAAGTAGTCTCGAACACCATCGTCCCAAAGTTCATCAGGGTGATTCTTCAATTGTGTTTGCACCCAACTATTCATAACAAAAAAGTTGCATATTCAAAGTTATACAGTATCAGTACGACATAATCAAGAGGGAAATGAGTATTAATTTATCAAAGTCTGCAATTTCTTGTACAAAAACAAGGAAATTAAAACTAAACTTATACGGACCAAAAATACAAATTATTACTCTACAAATTCAATATAAACTAGCTTTAAAAATATGGTAAGATAATAAGACAATATACACAACAAATTGACATAATGTAAATGAAAGGGACCTTGTGAGCTAGTCAATACCAATCATACAGACAGAAAGTGAGAATATAACATACGACAAAATGGAAGTGCAGTTCATAGTAGAGAAATAAAGGATATAAAGAAACGGACCTCGCGAATTGAGTATTGAGAGCTCTCACATGCTGTCGAGATGACTCAGCCCGTTGCATATCCAACTGTGTTATCATTGACTTTTGTTGAGATGGCTCTGCCCTGTGAACATCAAACAGGGATCCTTCCATTATTCTTTTATTTTGAAACTGCAACATCGTTGAAAAATTTACAGTAAGTCTTCACACGATCACTAACATATCAAAAACATGCAAAATATGCACCCAATATTAACACGAGAATTTTCAAATATCATTAACCAGAACTTGAAAGGTTTTCTGGAAGCCAAAGCTCCACTGTGCTGCAGTTCAAAATTTCAAACGGCATGTCAATCTTGTAAGAAGCATTTGAATGTTGTAAAAACCATTTAAACAGAATTCATGTGCAACTAAGTCACTAATACAAATAACCAATTTCCTAGATCTCCCCCAAGTAGGGATGGCAATTTTACCCACAAACCCGCAAACCCGCAAAAACCCACCCGCAATGGGTAGGATTTGGTAAATATATTAGTGGGTGCGGTGCGGGTTTGGTAATTTAAAGTAGAACCCGCTGCGGGTGCGGTGCGGGTTTGGTAATTAAGAAAAAAATGCGGGTATCCGCTGCGGGTATCCGCATACCCGCAATATTATTTTATTAATTAATATTTTTAGGACAATTTAAAAAAATCTTCATATAAAAACAACTAACAAAACCTAAACCTAAAACGTTAATCCACGGTTCCACACTCTCATTCAGCCGCAGCCTACAACCTGCCCATCTGAAGATTTTTTGCATGACTATTATTGTTTTTTTTAATCACACTTGTTAATAAAATTATAATACAAAAATTTGGATTAAGTTCATATAGTCATAAACGGGAGAGAAGTAAAACAAGTTAGTGTTTGCTGCAACTTCAATAGCTTTCCTGCTTCTTCATTACACTTACACCACTTGAGCTTTGTAAGCATCACTTTCATTACAATTAGCATAAAAAATATGACCAAAGATTGATGATTAATTTTTAGCTTATTGTCGATTGAGTTGGCTAACTTAGATCATTATAATTATGAAGGGAAGAACTCGTTTTAATTATGTTTATATGAAAAAATAAACATATGGTACCGAGTCTTTCATACATTATGTTATCTATGTACTGTATATACATACATTGCATGTTGTATATGTCAAACGAAAAACAAATGTGAAAACTACAGCTAGCAATTAAAAATAAATTATTTAATTAAAAAATTATATTATTAATAACACAAAGTAATTCAATATTTTAAAAACCCGCAAAAAATCCGTTGGGTACCAATGCGGGTTTGGTAATTTATTTTTATATGCGGTGCGGGTTTGGTAATGAAAATTAAAACCCGCAACGGGTATGGTGCGGGTTTGGTAATTTATTTACATATGCGGGTGCGGGTTTGGTAATGGCAAACCCGCACCATACCCTACCCACTGCCATCCCTACCCCCAAGTATCATTAGCTAGCTACAGTAACTGAGAGAAGGTAGAGTTGCAACGTACAGCAACAAATTATTTTCATCTTGCAACCAGATTAATAGTTTTCAC
>SKCR01007461.1:0-45425 GCA_019454045.1 Zanthoxylum bungeanum | reverse complement strand
GCCCAATAATTTTTTTCCAAGTTTGATCTTATCAAAATATATTTATTTGATTTTGTTAATCAAAATCCATGTGTTCAAATCACATGGTTTGGCCAATCACAATTTGCCAAAATTAATAAGAATATTCAAGATATTATTATCTAATAAATTAATTAATTTACTTAATTAACAAAAAGATAAAATAAATACATGGAAAAATATTCCAAGAATTTTCTTCCATTTTATTATTATTAGTAATTAATTAATAATTAATTAATTAATAATAACAATAAAACAAGTAAGAAAATTTAATAAGTTAATAATGTGTATCTAATCTAAATTATGTATCGTATATAAATACATATTATTTAATACGCATATGTAAATTATGAATATTCCGAATTATTCATAATTAATTGCCCAAGTGCTCAACGAGTACACTTTATTTTGTGGGGCTCTCTAGGTTCAAGTTTATCTGTCATGGAAACTATTTCCATGTCCGTAATTTGTCCACTCACAAATTACGATGGCCAAAGATAATCAAGTTGAATCATCCAAGTCGAAATTATTACATATATAATCCTTTTGTCATAGGTTATTCGAATTGTTCCGGAGATAGATTTATACGTCAAATCTCCGCTATGAACAATTCATGTGTCGCGACATCACAGGATATCGTGAGTATCAGTCGACACCTGATGAACAGACGGAGGTCTGATCTTAAAAGATTGTTGACGTGACTGCCATCAAAGTATAGAGGATATCTCACATATCCACAATGGTATCTCAAGTCAAAGGAGCTAATATGGTATTCGACTCGTAAAGATTCTTATTGACGTTGGTGTACCATCTATTAGGAATCTTTGAATGAGTCATTCAGTATTTATCCAATAAATACCTACATGTTTATATGAGTCTCCGAAGACTCATGGTTTACTGAGACAAACCATTAGAACAATTATAATATACGACACTTACCGGTCTCACGGGTTTACTAACCGACCAGGTATGTAAACCTTGACTAGGAACAATTTTAAGAATGACTCATATTGTGACATTTCTCAGTAACAATTACGACGATTTTACAATTATGTCACAACTATTCATTATAAGGTCTTTTACGCCTTTACCACATATAAGATTATATTGATGAAAATTACCTAATTTTATTCATAATTAAAAAAAAATGTACAGCGTATTAACAATAAATACAATAAAATTTGACGCGCCGAGCACCAACTCCATATTTTCTCCCACTTGCTCTAGTGCCAAATTTGATAGTATCTAATACCCATCGCTCTACATGTCTATCATATAGTCTCGGAGGCAAGGTGATAAGTGTGGTTTATACCCACTTATTATGGCATTCTCAGCTTATTATTTTGTTATAATTCGAGATATTTAATATGATTTATAATTTATTTTATGTTTTATTTATAAGAGCATTAATATATGGATCGGGGAATAATTGCACGTGTTTTGGGAACTTTCGGGAAGACACAGGACGAGCAGGGAAGAATGGCGCCGAGGCGCCAAAATCCCATACAAGTTCCAGGGAGAATGGCGCCACGGCGCCATTCATCACAAGCAATGGGCGCCGAGGCGCCCATTCATTAAGCAACATGGCGCCGAGGCGCCAATGAAGAGATCCAGCGCCGCGGCGCCCCTATTACATACAAAGTCCAGACAGTTTAGCGCCGCGGCGCTGCGCAGGGAAGTTTCACGCGTATCATGAAATTAATTTTAGGGTTTTTAATAATCCTAATGCTACCCAAAGACTCTCATACTCAACTATAAATATAACATTACATCCAACACTCAGGGGGAGGCTAATACAGAGGCTAATAAAGAGCAAAAACACAGAAACACATATTTTTAGAGATCCAAGGAGAGGATTGAAGAGCGACAAGAGGAGATTAAGGCTGTGTGACATCCGGAGAGGAAGAGATTCAATTTGGGTTTTATCTTCTTATTTCTTTCTTAAAACTCTAATGATTTCCATTAAATTCGTGGCTTGATTATTTATTGTTTTATCTTTTGTCATGAATTTACTCCTTAATTTTGGAGAACGATTGTAATTGATGCTTGAACCTTGTATTTTGTTTATCAGTTTTGTAATGAAGTTTTATTAATTATTTATATTCTTTTGAGTTTAATGCTTCTTGATTGTTGGCCACAATTTGAGATGATGAATGTTTAGAATCTATCACTCGAGAGAGGGGATTTTGAATAGATCTAGAGAATATGACCTAGGATTTTATAGAGTTCGAGAGAATCTGTAGTCCTTTGAAGTCGTTAACATAGGTGACAGCTAGGTGAAATCAGGATCCAGAATCTCTATCGTATTCGTTCCTCATATATAATTATTTTTATTTTTATATTTATTAATTATAAAATCTTTATTAATTGTTTTCTAAATAAAGTTAGGATATCAATTGTAGTACTTAGTGCGAGTTAACGCAATCCCTGGGGTTCGACACTCTAAACTCATTTATACTAAAACTTGACACCGTACACTTGCGGTACGATATAAAAATACACACCACAAGGCCTTCGTAAGCGGGTCTGCTATGTTTTCCTCTCCATATATCTTGCATATGGCAACATCTCTCGCGATGATCTCTTGAAAATGTGGTACTTTCGTTCCACGTGTTTCGATTTCCGATGCGCTCTGGGTTCTTTTACTTGTGCAATGACACCACTATTATCACGGAATAACGTGATCGAATCATCGATGCTTGGGATAACTCCCAATTCAATGATAAATTTCTAATCCATATAGCTTCTTTTACAGCATCTGATGCAGCAATATCTGCCTCAGTGGTGGAATCAGCTATTGATCCTTGTTTGGAACATTTCCAACTGACTGCAGCATTATCAAGAGTAAATACAAAACCTGAAGTAGACTTTCTATCATCAGGATCTGACTGAAAGTCAGAATCTGTATATACTCTTATCTGTAAATCACATTCTCCATAGATAAGAAACTTATCCTTAGTACCTTTTAGATACTTTAGGATATGTGTAACGGCCATCCAATGGTCGTTACCTGGATTTGATTGATATCTGCTAGTAACGCTTACTGCATGACTAATATCAGGTCTCGTACATAACATGACATACATGATGCTTCCTAAGCATGATGCATAAGGTTGACTAGACATTCTAGCCTTTTCATCTTCCGTCTGAGGACACATCTTCTTCGAAAGATGAATGCCATGTCGAAAAGATATATTGGCAACTTTACAATTACTAAAGTTGTACATTTCTATGATCTTTTCTATGTACGAAGATTGGGATAACCCAATCAGCTTCATTTCTCTATTTCTATAGAGTTTTATACCAAGTATATAGGAAGCTTCACCCAAGTCTTTCATGGAGAAGATTTTACAGAGGTATGCTTTAATACCCTACATCATTCCAAGATCATTTCCAATGATCAGGATGTCGTCAACATAAAGCACCAAGAACATAATCATGCTCCTACTAACCTTCTTATAAACACAAAGTTCTTCTTTGTTTTTGAGAAAACCAAAAAATCTGATTACCACATCAAAATGAAGATTTCAACTCTGCGAAGCTTGTTTAAGTCCATAAATGGACTTCTTAAGCTTAAATACCATGCCAGAATTATGACTAGAGATAAAACCCTCCAGCTATTCCATATAGATTTCTTCATCAAGAAATCCATTAAGAAAAGCCATTTTGACATCTATTTTCCAAATATCATAATTATGGTTAGCAGTTATAGCCAACAAAATCCTAATAGACTTTAGCATCGCTACTGGTGAAAAAGGTTTCATAATAGTCCACACATGGCCTTTGAGTGTAACTTTTAGCAACCAGTCGGGCTTTAAAGGTTTCAACCTTCCCATCGTGCCCGCGATTCCTTTTGTAAACCCATTTACAATCTACGGGAATAATTCCCTCATGAAGCGGAACCAAATCCCATACTTGATTCTGATACATAGAGTTTATTTTAGAATTCATTGCTTCCTACCATTTAGCGGAATCAATCTCTAACATTACTTTTCTGTAGGTATATGGATCAGTCTCCTTAACAAGGAGCACATCGAGACTCTTGTCATGTATCAAATACAAGCGCTTATGAGGTCTCGATATCCTAGTAGACCTACGGAGAGTGGAACTAGAAGGTTCTGCTTCTGTCTAAACTGTGATTCCTCTATTGGTCTGTCATCTATAGGTTGGACTTCATCAAGCTCAACCCTTCTATGATTACCACATTCTGCCAAAAATTCTTCTTCAAGAAATCTGGCAAAACGAGCTACGAACACATTTCGATGCTCGGGTTCATAGAATTGATATCATTTGGAATTCGAAGGATATCAAACGAACCTAACTTTTCGCCATCGAGGTAAAAGTTTATCCTGCGGCGTCACCTTGACATATGCAGGACAATCTCAAACCCTAATATAATTAAGGTTCGGTTTCCTACCAACCCATATCTCATATGGAGTAGTAAGAACAGCTTTAGAAGGAACCCTATTCAGCAGATGTGCTACAGTCAGAAGAGCATACCCCCACAAAAAGTAAGGCAGATCTGTAAAACTCAACATGGATCAGACCATATCCAATAAAGTCTGTTTTCTCCTTTTAGACACTTCATTGTGCTGTGGAGTACCCAGAGGAGTATATTGAGCGAGAATCTCATTCTCTTTAAGATACTCGGTAAAATCAATACTCATATATTCACCGCCTCGATCTGATAAATTTACCAGTTTGTTTTTCTACTTTGTTTTGAAATTCTTTGAACTTTTCAAAGGTTTCCGATTTATGTTTCATCAAATAAACATAACCATACCGTGACAAGTCATCGGTAAATGTTACGAAGTAAGAAAAACCACTATGAACAGTTTGACTTATAGGACCACATACATCATTATGTACGAGCTCCAATAAGTCAGTGGCCCGATGGCCGACACTAGTAAATGGGGCTTTGGTCATTTTACCCTGAATACAAGATTCACAAGTTGGAAAAGATTATATGGTTAGATTCTCAATCAAATCATTCTGAACCAACTGGGTTAGGCGTCATACACCTATATGACCTAACCGCATATGCCACAATTCAGTATCAGTTATTTTAGATCTTTTGCGTTTATTATCCCAATTTCATAAACATCTCTAATGGCATGCAAAATATAATGACCTTGCGAATTTGAACATTTGTGTAACAAAACATCATTCATATCATATATATACATATAACGATTCTTAATATGTACATGATATCCTTTTGTAACTAATACAAACAGGAAGATAATATTAGCTACACAACCAGACACAAAAACATAATCTGTCAAAATGATACTGCCTCTAGATAGACGAATCTCGTATTCACCAATGGCTGCTGCAGATAAATAATCTTCATTCCCAAAACGCAGTTGTAGCTCGTCTGGATTAAGCATCCTACTGACCCTCAGTCCCTGCAACGAATTGCAGATGTGAGTCGGACTAGCAGAATCTAAAACCCATCCAGAACCAATGGCTTCACAAGCCAAAGAGATATCAATGATAGGGAAAATAAACATACCTGATGCAGAGGCTCTCTCCTGTCTGACAGAAGCTATGTAGTCTGGATAATTGCGCCTCCAATGTCCAATCTTGCCACAGTGGTGGTACTTGTCCTCAGTTGCTTTTTTCTTCTTTGACTTGCCTGACTTTTCAACTTTTCCTTTGGGAGGAACACCATAACCAGTCTTCTTTGTCTTTTTCTTCTTCTTCTTGCTCGATCTCATAGATTGAGAAGAATAATAACTAGGCAAAGAGGACTTTGAGATGAGTGTCGCCACACCCTTCTTGATGTCCTCCTCTGTAATCTGAAGAATCTTATGCAACGGACTGTAGGAACAGCGAATACCATGCATGTTGAAGTTCATAATGAACTGGGAATACGCCGGTGGAAGTGAGCCAAGAATCAAATTCTGTCCAAAGTCTAATTCAGCTGAAAGTCAAACTTTCGAAGCTGCTCTATGAGATCCATCATGTGCAGGACATGTGGACTCACGGGGCTTACCATCAGCCAAATGAGCGTGGAACAATTCCATAGAGATTCTATACACCATGGTCTGCTCTGGTTTAGAAAAAGCTCCCGAAGCTGAGTTATAATGTTGTAGGAGTCAGACATATCAACATATTACCTCTTTAGATCAGGAGACATAAAACAGAGAATGAGTGACCTAACTCTCAGAAAATCATCCTTCCATTTCTGAAATGTCTCATTTTCTTCAAGTGTAGACTCCGGAGCAATATCCAATGGTACTAGACTATCCAGCACATAACCCAAATTCTCTGATCTCAAAACTATCTTAAGATCTAATTCCCAATCACTAAAGTTTTCAGGACCAGTCAGTTTGTTCGCGTCCAAGACACGTGCAAACAGATTAGAAGAAGTAGTAGTTTCCATCATAAACTTAACAAAAGAAACGTGAGTTAGCAGATAAAAGTAATTTCATCAATATCACAAAACATCCAACATATCATGAATTTTTAATATAAGGATGTCCTCCCACTATTTTACATAAATTGATAATCCTCAAACAAAATATGAGAATTCAATAATTAAATTAAATTCTATAATAGGAAGTAGACCTCACAAATATATTTGAACACAGCTTTGGCACATTGTGCCCAATTTGAAAGTAGATAACAATTATCAATCACATCCAATGTGACTCGTTAAAATTGGTCATGAACTGTTTCTGATCCTCACTGCTTTGGCATCTATTGGATGGGGCATATTCAAGGCAATACTCGTCAATATACATATATATCCAAGATACTAATGCATCATCTCACTGCTTTGGCATCTATTGGTATGCATTTCACTCGAATTTGTTTCTTATCAAATAAGTTTTACCGATATAAATAAATTTCCATTAACCATAGTTGCACTGCTTTGGCAGATATAACCACGGTATCAGGAAAAATATTTATATCTGTATTGACGAGACGGACCCATTAGTGTACAGTACACTCACAAAACACAAAGCCTTATTATAGGGATCTTACAAATATTGTCTAACAGCTAAAATAATTGATCCAATCGATTAATTCTCAAGCATGTGTAAAATAAATTGAATTAAATATCAAATATTTAAGGCATGAAAAATTATTTTGGATGTGGGATCAAACGCTCTGATATCATTTTGTTGGGGTAGACGCAGTGGAAGCCCGTGGTGGAAGGTGAAAATGGTTTTTAAACATTTTAAAATTTTCCGAGCGAATTAATAAATATCAAATATTTTTAATTCACCCAAATAAGTTTAAATAAATTATTTATTAAAATTAATAACATAATATATTTCGAAACACGACGAATTATTTTATGAAAATATTTTTCGACAAATAATACGCGTAATGGGAAAACGATCAAATTGATTGACCAACCACCGAGTCGGGTCAACCCGATCACTTGGACAGTGTTCGATCAGCCCTTGGGCTGCCCGAACAGTGACCAGTTCGTTGGTTTCACAGCCGGTACGCGGTGAGTTCATTTTGATGCGAATTTCACTGTTTTCTCTCGTTTTCGCCCCAGAACGATTTCCGGAATTTATCCATCATCCAATACACATCCAATACATCCAAGTAACATATTTTTAAATGAAAAATATTTTGATTTAACAGCCAAAAACAGATCTGATCCAGTTTTTGTTTTTGTCAATTTTTCAAGCCAAAATTCAATTTATTCACAAATTAATCCATTAATTTACACAAAATTAAATCACCACAATATAAAGCCTAAAGAACAATTCTAGGAAATATTAGAGTGGTGTAACATCACTCTAGAATGGCAATTTTAATTTTAAAATTAATTCCTTAATTAATTTCAATACACATGCTAAATAAAGAAATTATTAAGGTTTATAAAATTATCAACAACG
Source organism: Zanthoxylum bungeanum (assembly GCA_019454045.1). Taxonomy (NCBI): domain Eukaryota; kingdom Viridiplantae; phylum Streptophyta; class Magnoliopsida; order Sapindales; family Rutaceae; genus Zanthoxylum; species Zanthoxylum bungeanum. The sequence continues at coordinate 37,542 of SKCR01007461.1, read as the reverse complement.
AGTTTTGTTTCAAACATATATATCCAAGATTCATATGTATTTTAAACATGCAATACATATCCTATACATATTTACAAGCTTGAGAAACAAAATTTTAAGAAATTAGAAATTAGGAACTCTTGATTACCTTAATCCAAGCTCTAATTTCTTTGATTTCCTTCTCCTTGATGTTGATTACTTTTAATAAACCCTAACCCCTCTTTTTCTTTATTTTCTCAACACATGAGATGAGCTCAAAACTCACAAAATGAAAAAAATTTCATTTATATAGCAAATACCCATTTGGCCGAATTTTGGAGAAGCAATTTGGTCAAATTTTGCTTTTGTTTTGGCCCAATAATTTTGTTACAAGTTTGATCTTATCAAAATGTATTTATTTGATTTTTGTTAATCAAAATCAATGTGTTCAAATCACATGGTTTGGCCAATCACAATTTACCAAAATTAATAAGAATATTCAAGATATTCTCATCTAATAAATTAATTAACTAACAAGTAAGTAATTAATTAATTTTAATTAACAGAAAAGGCAAAATAGATACATGAAAAAATATTCCAAGAATATTCTTCCATTTTATTATTATTAGTAATTAATTAAATAATTAATTAATTAATAATAACAATAAAATAAGTAACAAAATTTAATAAGTTAATAATGTGTATCTAATCTAAATTATGTATCCTATACAAATACACATTACTTAATACGCATGTGTAAATTATGAATAATCTGAATTATCCATAATTAATTGCCCAAATGCTCAACGAGTACACTTTATATTGTGGGACTCTCTAGGTTCAAGTTTATCTGTCATGGAAACCATTTTCATGTCCGTAATTTGTCCACTCACAAATTACGACGACCACAGATAATCAAGTTGAACCATCCAAGTCGCAATCATTGCATATATAATCCTTCTGTCATAGGTTATCCGAATTATTCCGGAGATATAGATTTATACGTCAAATCTCTGCTATGAACAATTCATGTATCTGCGACATATTTATGATTCTGAATAAATATTCGGAACTCGTTTCCGAATCATACCTCAGCCAAGGATATCAAAGAATCATAAATTGGACACTTAAATCCCGTACACGAAACTGATAGATCCTATTTGGATTTATCACAGGATATCGTAAGTATCAGTCCATACCCAATGAACAGGCGGAGGTCTGATCTTAAAAGATCATTGACGTGACTGCCATCAAAGTATGGAGGATATCTCACATATCCACAATGGTATCTCAAGTCAAATGAGCTAATATGTTATTTGATTCGTAAAGATTCTTATCGACATTTGTGTACTGATAAGCGATAAATATATCAATATTTACCGTCCTTTTTACTTAATATTTTGGATAGTTTCTTGAGTTTTGTGAATATTTTTATGTGTTTTGTGTTATTTTATAGATAAATAAAGTTTAGGAACTCACTGGAATTGAATCGGGGCTACAACGGTGATATTCGGATAAAAATTGGCAAATTGGGAAATTTTCTGTTCAGACGTCACGAGACAATTATACAACCTACCGACATGCTTCATCATTGATGTCATCACTATAGCCGGCGTCGCGACACAGAACCCACAACACATCGGGACGCCAAGCCAATAATTCTACCGAAAGCAACGTGTCATCATCTCATCGAATCAACGGCGCGTCGCGACGCGCAAGTGTTTTATGTCGCAACACGCGGGGAAGAAGTTTGCCAATAAATTGAAGTTGAAATCAGAAGGAAAATTCATACCTTCTTCGAGGGATTTCCTTAAAGCATTCTTGTATTTAATTTTTATTTTATGCAATAGTTCTTTCTTTATTTTACTTTTCAGTATGAGGAGGTAACTCCCCTCTACTGGGGTAAAGGGTAAAGTTTTTATTACTAATATTTAGATTAATCTTCCTTAATTACTATATATAAACTAATTTAAAACCTGACTTAATGAGATACCGCCTTTATGGTCGGTTGGAATTAATTAAATTGATTTTAACCTGGATAAATTGGATACCGCCTTTATGGTCGGTTGGAATTAATCTTAAATTTGACTTAATCAGGATACCGTATTTATGGTGGGTTGGTAATGTCATGCAAAGTTTATATATTATAATAAGGGAGATATCTAAATTAGAAGTAATAAAAATGGATCCTCTAACCCCAAACATTTTCTTTATTGCTTTATTTACCTTTTTAATTTCAAGTTTTACTTTATGTCATTTTCTTTATTTATATTTTTAATAGTCCTAGATATGTGTTGTAAGTAAATACCATATTTGGGGTTGTGATGAATTCCAATATCACCGGTTCATAAGTGGTAATTTTATGTTTTGGGTAGTATAAAGGTTTATTTATTGAGCCTTAGTCTTAATGCTTCTTGTTAACTGGCCATTAATAAGATTGATTTGGTAAATTTAAAATGAACTTGGAAAAGGGATTTTAGTTTTAGCCTTAGCCTTAATAACTTACGATCTCACCTCAGGGCAAATGACTCTTAGGTAGATTTCCTTACAGGATAGGAATATACCAGTCGGGCGGGGGTAGCCATAATTGGAACTTAATCGTAATAAATTCAGGTAACTTGGTTAACTTAGGAATATAGTTAATTGGGTTACTTTGGGTGTTTGCTTCTGACCATCGGAAAAGGCTTTTGAATAATTTCGTGTTCCAAGTTAATAAACCAATATATTATATAAACATGAGATAACCACTTCATCTTTAAAAGATATTGGAAGGATTCACAACCCTAGATAGTTTCATAATATTGATTTTACTTTCAATTCACTTTCGCATTGTTTTATTTACTTGTTTTCAAACAAAAATCATCATCCAAACAAGAATCAATCTATTAGATACTCGTAATCATTTAACGTCATAAATTTATAGCTAAGGTATTAAGTCCTCGTGGGATCGATACATTTTATACTACTTGAACGATACGTGCGCTTGCGTTACGTGTGTGATTTCATCCGATCAAGTTTTTGGCACCGTTTCCGGGGACTTATTTATCTTTTACTATTAATTTTGGGGTTATATACTTTTACTTGTGTCTAATTTCTTTTTACTTATTATTTTTATTTTCTTGTATTTCAGGTTCTCAGACATTACATGAGAAGAACAAGAAGCTTTGAAATCCGTCCGCTTGACCCAGAAATTGAAAGAACAATCAGACAGTTAAGAAGGGAAAAGCGTGAAGGTCAAGAAGCACTGATTAACATGGAACCTGAACCTTTGGAAGATGCACCACCGATTCTTATTCGAGACAGAACTATTCTGGTGGTTGGCGGCTTCATTTCATGTATTGTACTTCCTCACTTCCTGAAAGTTTGTGGTACATTTAATTACAACCGAGCGGCTGAAGAAGCAATTAGACTGCGTGTGTTCCCATATTCCTTGAAAGACAGAGCTAAGGCTTGGCTACATTCACTACCAGCAGGTTCCATCACAACTTGGAACACTATTGACACCAAATTTCTTGCAAAGTACTTCCCCCAGCCAGAACTGCAAAGCTGAGGAATGACATTACATTCTTTATACAACATGACTCAGAATCCCTCTGCGAAGCTTGGGAAAGGTACAAGGAATTGCTCAGAAAATATCCTCACCATGAAATAGCAAAATGGCTACAAGTCCAAACCTTCTACAATAGAATTTTTGGACTGATGAGAACCACAATTGATGTTGCTGCTGGAGGAGCTTTAATGGCAAAATGAGAGGATCAGGCTTGGGACTTAATTGAAGAGATGGCCAACAATAATTTTTTGTGGCCAACAGAAAGGAGCATGATTCAACGAATAGTAGGGATCTACAAAGTAGGAGCCAACACAACATTGAGTGCCAAGCTGGATCAGATTTGTAAAAGTCTGAATACTCTTAACATGAAGGTTAATGCTGGATCCACAAGTTCACCATATGGAGAAGCACTAGAGGCAGAATCATACAACTAACATGATGAGACGGTGAACTATGTCACCAATTTCAACAAACAGGGGAATAATCCATATTCCAACACCTACAACCCAGGGTGGAGGAATCATCCCAATTTCGCATGGGGCAATAATTCAGGGCAAAGGAACAATCCACCACCCGGATTCCAACAGCAGAAAAAAGGCAAGGAATATGAACAAAAGCTAGGAAAAGAAGATTTGTTTGCCCAGATGAAAATCAAGAAGCAAAAAATGACTCTCAAGCAGCCAAATATAAAACTATGTTTCAAGCCCAATCAGCATTGAATCAAAGCCTAACTGCTTCTATTAAAGCATTGGAGAATCAAATGGGACAACTAGCCAATGCTCAGAGTTACAGACCGCAAGGTACCCTTCTTAGCAACACAAAACCAAATCCAAGGAATAGAGGGAAAGAGCAATGTCAAACCATCACTTTGAAAAACGGCACTGAAATCAACAAAGATGTTGGAATCAAGGCATCCACTGAGGAAGTGCCAAAAGAAAGTTGTAATGAAGATCCACAAATAGAGGAAAAATAGACAAAGGAAAATGATATAGACAGATTCACTCCACCTCCACCATTTCCACAGCGTCTCCTGAAACACAAACTGGACAAACAGTTTGCTCGATTCTTGGAGTTCTTTAAAAAGTTGTATATCAACATTCCATTTGCAGAAGTGTTGGAATAAATGCCCAGCTATGTCAAATTCATGAAAGACATTATGTCACGAAAGTGAAGATTGGGAGATTACGAGACAGTAGCATGGACAGAAGAATACAGCGCCATCATTTAGAGAAAGCTTCCCCCAAAGTTGAAAGATCCTGGCAGTTTCACCATCCCTTGCACCATAGGAGAACATTACTTCGGTAAGGCTTTATATGACTTAGGTGCGAGCATTAACTTGATGCCTTTGTCTATTTACAGGAAACCATAGATTGGAGAAGCAAAGCCCACCTCAGTTACTCTGCAACTTGCTGATATATCGCTCACGTTTCCGAGAGGTGTGATGGAAGATGTTCTGGTCAAAGTTGACAAATTCATTTTCCCAGTTGATTTCATTGTCTTTGACATGGAAGAAGACAAAGATATAGCCATCATCCTCGGGAGACCATTTTTGGCTACAGGTCGAACTGTTATTGATGTATAAAAAGGAGAACTAACCATGAAAGTGCAGGACCAAGAAGTTACATTCAATGTTTTCAAAGCCATAAAATTCCCGAATGACGAAAATGAGGAGGAATGTTTCAGAATTGATGTTTTAGATAATATCATCCAGGATACTGATGCAATGCAATTTTCCACGGATAAACTTGAAGCTTGTATCACCAACATGACTAACAGCAAACTAGATGATGAAATTCTGGAATGTATCAACTATCTTGACATACCCTTTCACTTCCGAACAACACCACAAGTGGAAAATTTGGAATTACCAAAAAAGGAGCGAATCAAGCGCTCGATTGAATAACCACCGCAGTTGGAACTAAAGCTACTTTTGAAACATCTCAGGTATGCATTCTTAGAAAACTCTTCTGATTTACCTGTGATTATTTCTTTGTCGCTAACATTAGAACATGAAGATAAGTTGCTAGAGTGTTATGAGAAAACAAGAAATATATTGGCTGGACTATGGCAGACATTCGAGGCATTAGTCCATCATTTTGCATGCATAAAATTTCGATGAACGATGAGTACAAAGCCACAGTGGAGCATCAACAGAGACTAAATCCAATCATGAAGGAGGTCGTGAAGAAAGAAATTATCAAATGGTTGGATGCCGGCATCATCTACCCCATCTCTGACACCACGTGAGTGAGTCATATGCAATGTGTGCCAAAAAAAAGAGGAATGACTGTAGTCACAAATGAAAAGAATGAGGTGATTCCAACAAGAATGGTGACTGGATGGAAAGTATGCATGGACTACAGGAAGCTGAACAAAGTAACAAGGAAATATCATTTTCCGCTGCCATTCATTGATCAAATGCTAGACAGACTGGCGGGACATGAGTTCTATTATTTTTTGGACGGATACTCGGGGTACAATCAGATTGCCATCGCCCCATAAGATTAAGAGAAAATCATTTTTACATGTATGTATGGTACTTTTGCTTTCCGTAGGATGCCATTTGGACTATGTAATGCTCCTGCCACATTTCAATGTTGCATGATGGCCATCTTCTCAGACATGTTGGAACAAAGTATGGAGGTTTTCATGGATGATTTCTCTGTGTTTGGAGACTCGTTTGACTACTGCTTGCAAAATCTGGAAAAAATGTTACAAAGATGCGAAGATACCAACGTGGTCCTCAACTGGGAGAAATGCCACTTCATGGTGCAGGAAGGCATTGTCCTGGGACATCGAATCTCACAAAAGGGAATCGAGGTAGACAAAGCAAAGATCGAGAAAATTGAAAAACTACCTCCACCATCATTTGTCAAAGGGATCCACAGTTTTCTCGAACATGCAGGATTTTACAGGAGATTTATCAAATACTTCTCTAAAATTGCTAAACCTCTATGCAATCTGTTGGAGAAAGACGTACCTTTAAACTTTACCAAAGAATGCCACCAAGTTTTGGAGATCTTAAAACAGAAGCTAGTCTTCGCCCTCATTATATTAGCACCAGACTGGACGCTTTAATTTGAGGTGATGTGTGATACTAGTGATTTTGCTGTAGGTGCAGTTTTGGGACAACGCAAAGAAAAAAATTTCCACACCATTTACTACTCCAGCAGAACTCTGATTGAAGCTCAACTCAACTAAACAACAACTAAAAATGAGTTGCTCGCAGTTGTGTTTGCTTTTGATAAATTTTGCTCCTATCTGTTAGGTCCCAAAGTAGTGGTCTACACAGATCATTCAATAATCAAATACCTGATCGCAAAGAAAGATGCCAAACCTAGATTGATCTGTTGGGTGCTTCTGCTACAAGATTTTGACGTGGAGATCCGAGCTAGGAAAGGGATAAAAATCAAGTGGCGGATCATTTATCAAGGCTCGAGAATGGAGAAACAACTGGCAATGAAATGAAAATCAAATAAACATTTCCAGATGAACAGTTTTTTACCATCAAACAACAGGATGTCCCTTGGTATGCTGACTATGTAAACTACATAGTATCGGGAAAATGGCTGTTGGAATGGACAGATCAACAACGGAAGAAATTCTTCAAAGAAGTCAAACACTATGTCTGGGATGACTCGTACCTATTCAAATGTTATGCTGATCAATTACTGAGATGTTGTGTTCCATAGGAGGAGGTTAATAGTGTCTTGCAGCATTGTAATTCATCACCATACGGCGGACACTACAGTAAAGATAAAACTACAGCCAAAGTCCTACAATCAGGTTTGTTCTGGCCCACTCTCTTTAAATATGCTTACTTATTTGTTCTTCAATGTGATAGTTGCCAGAGAACGCGAAATATTTCGAGGATAAATGAAGGACCTCTTCAAAATATTCTCGAAGTGGAGATATTTGATGTATGGGGATTGATTTTATGGGACCCTTTGTTCATCATTCGGAAATTTGTACATTCTGGTTGTAGTAGACTACGTCTCCAAATGGGTTAAAGCAACAGCACTACCATCAAATGATTCAAAAGTGGTGATAAAATTCCTTAAAAAGAATATTTTCACTCGCTTCGGGACACCTCGGGCAATTATTAGTGATGGTGGCACACACTTCTGCAATAGATATTTTGATGCACTCATATCCAAATATGGAGTTACTCATAAAGTTTCCACTGCTTACCATCCGTAGTCAAATAGACAGGTTGAAGTTTCAAACAGGGAGATCAAAAGAATCTTGAAGAGAATTGTTGGATCAACAAGAAGGGACTGGTCTAAAAAAATAGATGACGCATTATGGGCCTACCGGTAGCTTACAAAACACCCATTGGTATGTCCCCATATGGAATGGTGTTTGGGAAAGCATGCCATCTTCCAGTAGAGCTTGAACACAAAGCGTACTGGGCACTGAAGAAGTTAAAACTTGATCTACAAGCAGCAGGAGAAACACGACTCCACCGACTCAACGAATTGGAGGAATTTCGCCTACATGCTTATGAAACTGCCAAACTGTACAAAGAAAAGACCAAGAAATGGCATGATAAAAAAATAGTGCGCAGACAACTGGAACCAGGGCAGCATGTGTTGTTATATAATTCACGGTTCAAACTTTTCCCTGGAAAGCTGAAATCAATGTGGTCAGGTCCATTTGTGATTACTCAGGTGTTATCTTACGGAGTAGTTGAGATATACAACTCCAAATCCAACAATACATTCAGGGTAAACAGCCAGCGTGTCAAGCACTACTGGGGAGAATCATTTGAGCAATAAAAAGAAAGTGTCACACTTGCAGATCCAGCCTAACGTTCGGGCAGTCATGTCTTGCTGACGACATTAAACTTAGCGCTAGCAGGGAGGCAACCCATGCAACTTGTGTATATATTTAGATTTGGTGTGTTTTATTTTTGTGTGTTTAATTTTTGTAGGTAAAGTCACATTTCATGATGGAAGACGTTCTCGCAAATCTTCACAAGCAATTTCCTTCTCTCCCTCAAAACTCTCTGATGAAAGTCTACAAAGCTCACATGGAACGAATGAGACTTCTGATGAACAAAGGTATTCCTAATGAAATTCATTGGTTAATTAAAGCACGAGTCCGATTGGCAGGTGAGTCTTCTGATTCTTTTATTTCATATCTGTCTGATTTAGGAAAAAGCACCTATGCAAAGAAAAGAAGAGCTACAAGATTAGGTGTTTGCTATAAATGTGCACACATGACATGTAATACTCGTTGTCGTTCTTTAGGAATGGTATCTGATAACCGCGAAGATAAAATTAAATTCATTAGGGATGGCATGAATAATGAGTCTTTAGATGACATATCATTGACTCTTGAGATGCATCCCAGTGGATATGTGTATCACGCAATTCGCATGTTACATACATAGTTTCGAAAAGAAAGACAACAATTAAGTCTCGGGAATCTGACTTTAAAAGACCATGTTTGCCAATTTATAAGAAAATTGGATGAGAAGCTTGTCTCTGACGCATAGATGTCAATCAAGCCGTTACTTCTTGTAAATATTATTATCTCTTTGTCTTTAACTAATAATAGTTATTTGTTTTGTTATTTTCTTTTATTTTCTCCGACAGGATCCAGACTTTTTGACTTTCACAATTTATTTTACTATTTAGCTAATAATTGTCATCTGGCAGGTACTAAAGCTATTATTGCTCACCCTTTTTCAGGATCTATAAATTCAGCTCGTCATTGAACTCTTGAAGACATCCAGATTTGAGGAAGAAATACATAAAAAAAATGGAAGCAACTTCAAAAAGACGAGTTGTAAACATCTGTGTGTTTTGCGGTACTAGTGTTGGTTCTAAACCAGAGTTTGTCGAGGCAGCACAGGAATTGGTTAGAGTCATAGCTGAAAGGAATATGCACCTAGTATATGGCGGTGGCAATCTTGGACTAATGGGGATCGTTCAAGGGCCGTATAGGAAAGAGGTAGTCAAGTTTTGGGAACCATCCCAAAACCTTTGGCAGAGGCGAATCTTATAGGACCATCAAACAGAGATGAATGCATCGTGCCAGGTATGTCTGAATGACTTGTTGAAATGATTAAGCGTGCTGATGCTTTTATTGCTTTGCCAGGTGGCTTAGGTACGATTGAGGAAATTTTTACACTGCTATCTTGGGCAAACTTAAACATACACTAGAAACCAATTGGACTGTTTAACGCTGATGGATTTTATGAATTTCTTTGTGTGTTTCTTGATGATGCCTGGAGAAATGGGTTAGTTTCAAAACCTGTAAAAGAAATCATATTCACTGCCAGAACAGCCCATGATTTAATTGACCAACTCTTAGCCTTTGAACCACAAATTGACCCTATCATTTCCAATATTAACTGGTCCAATAATGATTGTGGTAAAAAAGCATCAGATAAATCTGGATCTTAACCTTTAGTTTTCTTTTTAGATGTAGAATTTCGACTAACCAGCAACTGTTTTCTAAACTATTCTCCTACTCTTTAGACATTGGGGACAATGTCTCAATTAGGTTTAGGAGAGGGGAATAGTTGACTAGTATCTTGTTTTTTTATTTTTCATTGTGCTATTTTTATTTGATTTTTAGTCAAAAATTTTCAAAAATTAAAAAAAAAATTAAAAAATGAAAATAAAATTTAAAAAACAAAATTGTGATTTTTGTGTTTTTAACTTGACTAATCAGGTGGAATGGTGTTTGAGATAGTCGTGTAATGAATTTCCACTCCTGAGACGTATCTTAACCTATTTCGTAACAAGTTAATTTTTGTTTATTTCCTTTTGAATTATTTAATTTGTGAATTCTCCATAATACTAACTAAATTGGATCTTCATATGCTAAGTTGACAGGTATTATCAACATGCATGGTAACATACGGCCATGAGTTGTAAGTGAAAAGTTTGTAATATTCAGTGCTCTAGTCTAATTGGATGAAGCATCTAAAAAAGCGATGAAATTATAAAAAAAAAAAAAATTGAGATCCGAGTAATTAAGTCTGTATGGGTGTTTTAACACCTTGTGCCCTAAAGCCAACTGGTTTGGGAGTCACTGGCCCAAAGCTCACTACATGGATTAAAGATATTATAAGAAAAAAAGATATCTGAAATCCGAATAATTAAGTCTGTAAGGGTGTCTTAACACCTAGTGCCCTAAAGCCAACTGGCTTGGGAGTCACTGGCTCAAAGCTCGCTACATGGATTGAAAATGTTGTTAAAAAAAAACCATTGCTAAAAAAGGTGTGAATTCTGATATAACTTTAAGACAAAAATAGTAATCTCTTTTCAACTACATTTATGAATATTGTGGGCACAATGATTTGATTAATACCTTGTTGGTTGTGTATATGGAGAATGGTAAAAATAATCGAAGAATTTACTTATTTGGTAATTTAGAAAGAAAGAAAACAAGTCTTAACTTGGATAAGAGTTTCACTTGTTTAGTCACTGACTTGTTTGATCTTTTTTGCTTTTGTGTGCATTTGATGTTTGTGGGTATCGTCGCTGTAAGCCCTCACGAGACTACAACTCGTCCACTAGGGACACCTAGGCGTTTAAAGGCTTGTTGCATACGCTAAATGCAATCGTGATCCCTACGAAAGTGGCTTAGTTTAATTTTATCTTTTAAATTGTTTATTGCATTTTATTCTATTGTTTTACTCGAGGACTAGCAAAATATTAGGTTTGGGGGTGTGATAAGCGGTAAATATATCAATATTTATCATCTTTTTTACTTAATATTTTGTATAGTTTCTCGAGTTTTATGAATATTTTTATGTGTTTTTTGTTATTTTGCAGATAAATAAAGTTTAGGAACTCACTGGAATTGAATCGGGGGCGAAAATGGTGAAATTCGGATAAAAAATGGCAAATTGAGAAATTTTACGTTCACGCGTCGTGACGCAAAACCCTCAACGCGTCACGACGCGCCACAATTATGAAGCCTGCCGATACGGGTCATCGCTGACGTCATCACTATAGCATGCGTCGCGACGCAGAACCCTCAACGCATCGCGATGTCATGTCAATAAATCTGCTGATAGCCACGTGTCATCATCTCATCGAATCAACGGCGCGTCGCGACGCACAAGTGTTTTGTGTCGTGACACGCGGGGAAGAATTTTTCCTATAAATTGAAGGTGAAATCAGAAGGAAAATTCATACATTCTTTTGGGGATTTCCTTAAGAATACTAAGAAGATTGTATCTTGTTTGTTTATTTAAAACTTTCTTGTATTTAATTTTTATTTTATGCAATAGTTCTTTCTTTATTTTACTTTTCAGTATAATGAGGTAACTCCCCTCTGCTGGGGTAAAGGGTAAAGCTTTTATTACTAATATTTAGATTAATCTCTCTCAATTATAATATATAAACTAATTTCAAACCTGGCTTAATGGGATACCGCCTTTATAGTCGGTTGGACTTAATGAAATTGATTTTAACCTGAATAAATTGGATACCGCCTTTATGGTCGGTTGGAATTAATCTTAAATTTTACTTAATCAGGATACCGCCTTTATGGTCAGTTGGTAATGTCATGCAAAGTTTATATATTATAATAAGGGAGATATCTAAATTAGAAGTAATAAAAGTGGATCCTCTAACCCCAGCATTTTCTTTATTGCTTTATTTACCTTTTTAATTTCAAGTTTTACTTTATGTCATTTTCTTTATTTATGTTTTAATAGTCCTAGATATGTGTTGTAACTAAATACCATATCTGGGGTTGTGATGAATTCTAATATCACTGGTTCATAAGTGGTAATTTTATGTTTTGGGTAGTATAAAGATTTATTTGTTGAGCCTTAGTCTTAATACTTCTTCTTAACTGGCCATTAATAAGATTGATTTGGTAAATTTAAATTGAACTTGGAAAATAGATTTTAGGTTTAGCCTTAGACTCAATAACTCACGATCTCACCTCGGGGCAAATGTCTCTAAGGTAGATTTCCTTACATGATAGGAATATACCGTCGGGCGGGGGTAGCCTTAATTGGAAATTAATCGTAATGAATTCAGGTAACTTGGTTAACATAGGAATATAGTTAATTGGGTTACTTTGGGTGTTTGCATCTGACCATCGGAATAGGCTTTTGCATAATTTCGTGTTCCAGGTTAATAAACCAATATATTGCACAAACATGAGATAACCACTTCATCTTTAAAAGATATTGGAAGGATTCACAACCCTAGATATTTCATAATATTGATTTTTACCTTCAATTCACTTTCGCATTATTTTATTTACTTGTTTTCAGACAAAAATCATCATCCAAACAACAACCAATCTATTAGATACTCGTAAACATTTAACGTCATAAATTGATAGCTAAGGTATTAAGTCCTCATGGGATCGATACATTTTATACTACTTGAGCGATACGTGCGCTTGTGTTACGAGTTTGATTTCATCCGATCATGTACCATATATTAGGAATCTTTGAATGAGTCATTCAATATTTATCCAATAAATACCTACGTGTCTATATGAGTCTCCCAAAACTCATGGTTTACTGAGACAAACCATTAGAACAATTCTAATATATGACACGTACCAATCTCACCGGTTTACTAACCGACCAGGTATATAAACCTTGACTAGGAACATTTTTAAGAATGAATCATATTGTGACATTTCTCTGTAACAATTGCGGTGATTTTACAATTATGTCACAACTATTCATTCTAAGGTCTTTTATGCCTTTACCATAAATAAGATTATATTGATCAAAATTACTTAATTTTATTCATAATAAAAAAAATGTACATTGTATTTACAATAAATACAATAAAATTTGGCGCGCCGAGCACTAACTCCAACAATCCCCACCATCTAGGGTGAATACTGATCTGAATATCGATTTCCTAGAATCTAAATCCATTTGAAAATGAGAGTTTATATATCATTTATGCATCATATCCTCATAGAATATACGAACATATAGTTTCTCGCTCTTTTAAGATACTTGAGAATGTGTTTCACAACTATCTAATGATCAAATCCCGGGTTAGACTGAAATCTACTGACTACTCCCACAGCAAAGCAGATGTCTAGTCTCGTGCATAACATAGAATACATGAGACTACCAACTGCAGAGGCATATGAGATATGTCTCATCTCCTCATCTACTTGCGGTGTCTTAAGAGACTGTTCCTTCGAAAAAATGAATTCCATGTCGAAAAGGGAAATTGTCTTTCTTGGAGTTCTGCATGCCAAATCGCATAATGATCTTGTCGATATAGGATGCTTAAGACATATCTAACAGTCATTTGTTGCGATCCGGAATAATTTGGATCCCAAGAAAATAACTGGCCTCTCACAAATCTTTCATTTGAAATTGGTTAGTTAGCTGGGATTTTACGTCCGAAAATACTTTTATATCATTCCCAATATGTAAAATATCATCGACGTACAACATGAGAAAAACCACCTTATTGTTAATGACGCGTTTGTACACATAGGGCTCATCAATGTTCTATTCAAAATCATAAGACTTGCTTGTCATACCAAGTCTTGTGTTCTAAAATCTAGACGCTTGCTTCTATCCATAAATGGAACTTTATAGCTTGCAATCTTTTTGCTTTCGACCTTGGGAAATAAATCTCTCTAGTTGTACAATATAGATAAACTCATCAAGACTGCCATTCAAGAATGCTATCTTGACATCCATTTGTCATATCTCATAGTCATAATATGCGGTAATGGATATAAGAGTGCAGATGTATTTAAGCATGGCTACTGGCGATAAAAGTCTCCTCATAGAGGACTCCATATTTTTGGGTATAACCCTTGGCCACTAACCTATCCTTGAAGGTCCGAACATTTTCATATGCTCCTCTCTTCCTCTTGTAGAACCACTTGCAACCTATATGTTTTACCTCATCATATTGGTATAAAAGTTCCAAAATCGAGTTGGAGGCATCGACTCTATCTCGCGATTTATGGCTTTGAGCCATTCCTCTTTATCAGAATCATCTGTTGCACTACAATAGGCCAACGGATCATCTATACCATCATTGGATGCGAAAACTTGTGCCTCTTCAATTCCTAAATAGTGACTAGATTATCACACAACTCTCCCACTGCGTCTAGATGGTAGTTTGTTCTGATATACTTACAAATAAAGCTCATATGTTGAAGGTGTTACGCTTTTATCAACAATTATTATCGATGATGTACTGGTCAAATTAGCAAGTAACTCCTCGAGTATTACTATACTATGAGGTTAGAACTCTCTCATATAGTCTTCCTTAAGAAACGTTGTGTTTGTCGATAACACTTTATTATCTTCTGGACTATAGAAGAATCCATCCCTACTCTCCTTAGAATAGCCTACAAATAAGCACATCTGTGAACGTGGTTCCAACTTTGTAGTCTTGTTTGTAGCACATATTCTGGACACCATATATAGAAATATTATATACTAGCTTTACGACCGGTCCACAAATTTAAAGGTGTTTTAGGAACAGTCTTAGATGGAACTACGTTAAGGATATACATTATTGTCTGTAATACATATCCCCATAATGAACTAGGCAATGAACTTTAACTAAATATAAATCTCATCATGTCTAATAGAGTCTGATTTCTCCTTTCTGCAACATCATTTTACCGTGGTATTCCAGGTGCTGTGAGTTGGGATAATATCTCATGTTTAACTAAGAACTTCTTCAATTCATTTTCGAGGTATTCCCCTTCAGAATCTGATCATAGAGTTTTGATTGTTTTACCTAATTAGTTCTCAACCTCAACACAATACTCTTTGAACTTTTCAAAGGTAGGTGACTTATGCTACATTAGGTAAACATACCCATTTCTGGAATAGTCGTCTATAAATATGACGAAGTATTCATAATCACCTCGTGCTTTTACATTCATTGGTCCGTAGACGTTTGAATGTATTAGCTTAAGTGGTTGATTGACTCTTAGCCATTTTCTAGTAAGAGTGTAAACATTATATTTTTATGCATAGCCTGATGATGAGTCTCTTACGAGGACATCACCTGAAAATTAGAAAAATTGCAAGATAAGTGCCAAGAAAGAAAAAAACTACTAGGAATATAACCAAAAGCTAACCAAACATCACCTATGTCCGACCTACCTTCTCTCACACCAGAATATCAGGCCGGTAGCACCTAAAACCCTAAAATCAATCGGACAATTCATAGTTGTCATTGAATGTTTAGATTGCCAGTTACCAAAGACACGAGATCTGATTTTGGCCGACCAGATATGACATTCAAATTTAACATCCGATCGGACATGTATTAAAATGGATTACGCACATGTAAATTTCCAAAAGCTGACGTTACAGACTGATCAATAATCGGTCGGACTTATAATTAAAATTGTACGTCCGGCCGAACATGTATAGAACGTTACAATATGTAGTAACGCTAGACATAGAGGATACCATGGAGGGATTCACATGAATCTTTTAATTCTTGTACTAGTTCAAGTGCCAGCATTTATTAACGTTAATTGAAAAGCAAATAATAATATAGAGATGTTGAAGTTATAGACTTACCGTTTCAATTGTTCAATTTATGCAGTAACATTCTTTGAATCAGAAAATTCTAAAGATCTTACTCAGTTTTGTACGGGTCAAATTTGTGCCAAGTATTTAAATGTCATTATATCTCAAATCCACGCATTGGGCGAAACCCAAATAGCACAAGGTTACTAACAGCCTTCAAATGTACCCAAGAATTGAGGCATGTTTGCCTTTACGAAAATATAAGTGTTAACATAACATAGCATTATAGAGTATAATCTTGACATATGAAAATGCTTATTTTTGTTATTTATTCTTATATATTTTTTATATAAAGATGGATGAATATGCTCTTTAGAATAAGAAGATAATCCAAAATGTTTAAATGTTTTATATGTAAATGTCAAACATAGGAAGCAACAGCCACTGCTCTCAATCAAGAACCAAACTTGTTATTTGCCTTTCAAGCGATGATTATTCAACTTATTTTTTTCTCCCATCAGATATTTTATCTCATTTTTTGGGGTTTTGCTAGCACGGATAGGCTTTAAAGATATTTTTGTTTTATAAAACAATTTGTCATAAACATTCCGAATCAAACCAAATTATACAAATTTTATTTTTGTAAACGAATATTCCGATTCAATTGAACCGAATTATACAATTTCATTTTGTAAACAAATATTCCAAACCGATCTTAA
This sequence comes from Zanthoxylum bungeanum, assembly GCA_019454045.1. NCBI lineage: Eukaryota > Viridiplantae > Streptophyta > Magnoliopsida > Sapindales > Rutaceae > Zanthoxylum > Zanthoxylum bungeanum. The sequence continues at coordinate 20,843 of SKCR01007461.1, read as the reverse complement.
TCAAACAGAATTCAGTTCGGTTTCCGCCTTTCAAGTCATTTTTTTTCCATTTAATTCAAACTAACAAACCATGTATTTTAAAATATGCAAGTAGATGTTAATTCTTATTTGGTTTGCGATTCGATTTCTGATACCTGAAAGCAGAATCGATTGGTTCGTTTCAATGTGTTTGTTTCATTTCGGTTCAGTCAAGTGATTATCTCCCACTCCTAGTCCCACGATTTGAAGATCCAGAAGCAAACTATCATAACAGTTACAAGCAGAATGAGATGGTTGTGAAAAGCAATTTCTCTTTGATTACCAAAGCAATACACCAAAACTGATATTATACTTGAGATCAAATTCACATAACAAATATATTTCCACTAAACTCAAAAAACCAAAGTTCATCTTCATATCTTTACGAAGTACAGTGAGTTATGTTATGTTATATCCTAAGTGCAGCAAGCAGAAGCATGTCGATCAAGTCAACAAAGACAAAACTATATCAGAAAGTACAAGTTACATGTGCTTCATGCAGCGTGATTTGAAACGAAATATAAGAATAGCATACAACAAAATGCATGCAGATAAACAGAAGACCACTTGTTTTGTGCTAAGAAAATTCTTTTTAACATCTACTAATTGCCAAACAATGAACGACGTATGGATGTTGCAAAATCACCAACCTTTTGAGGGTGGAGTGACACCACACATACCCCAAAACAAACAGCAGTCATTGCCATTACATATATTGTCGGCCGAGAGATCAAGACTCTGCCGGAGAAAATGTGACCACATGATTTTCTTTGCCATTCTTTGATAAGGTTCACATTCATAATAACCTCTCCATTCAAAAGTGGAACTATTTCGCCCCTATCAACAGTAGCTGAACCCACCACTGTTACTTCCTCATCATTTGATCTTGTCACTAAATCCTGTAAATGACACGACAATAAAATTATTTAACAGAAGACGTAACTAGCAGTTTTGCAAAAATGAAGAAACCAGATCACTAGAAAGCTCATTTCACAAAAGAAACTTTAGATAAACTATCTACACCCCAATGTAGTTTTTTCACACCTCTCTCACACCCAAGCTCATTTCACAAAAGAAACTTGCAAAAAAAAAAAAAAAAAAAAAAAAAAGCATTTTTCCGCGAATTATCTTTCCCGAACAAAGCAAAAACAGATAATCAGGATATGAGTAGGTACAATAGACAATGTTCATAATAATCCTAGATAATCTAGTATGGTTTTGTGAATGTCCATCTAGCTGGAAGAAAGGAAAATTGTTACAAAATTAAATCAAACCCCTACTCAACTGATGTGAGCAGAATATGAATCCTACCAATTGAACAAACTAGTATTCTTTAAAATTTAACAATTTAAAAATGCAAAATGAAAAATGAAAAATGAAAAGTTAGACAACAAATAAGACAAGCTTCTTAAAATGACTCCTTTGTCAACCAATGCAGGAATAATTCAAATTCCAAAAAAATGAAGAATCACTGCCTACAAAATGATATTTACTGGTATCATTAGAATTTAATTTTCAACAGAAACCATTTTAGCAAAATTTAAAAGCGCCAACAGCAGGAGAAATCATATTGAGAATGACAGCATAACCAGTTTTTCCATGGATTCCTTCCAAAATTCCAAAGCAATCCACCATTTCCATATCAGTAATTATGCATAAGCAAGAAAATGAAAAGAAAAAGAATCGACAGCAGACTAGCATGGCTTTACTATACTTCAAAAGTCCAAGCAAACATGTCAGGAAATCTGATTTACAAAAATTGTAGTCCTCACCTGGTTGGTGCTAGGAACAAGCAAATTGCCTTGGGAAGAGCATATCCTTTCTGGCACAATGTTCTCAGAGTATCGGATTGAGCCTTCCTTTTTCTCAAGTTTTTTACCAAGAATCTCTCTCGCATAATCCATATACTTAAGTAACAGCCCCATGTCAATGTCACTGATGTCATTAACGGCACTATTTAACTCAACGTTATCCATCAAAATCTTCAGGTTTTGCAACAATTTCTCCAAAATGGTGGTTGACTCATTGTATATCAGAAAATTAAGTACATGATTAAATCTCTGAATTTGTGAAGACGAAATAACTTGTTGAAAACTTTCTGATGCCGGCACCTTTAGTAACCATGCTATGTCTACAACAAGATCAGATAGAGCTTTTTGTCTCAGTGCAGAGACCTCACACATGTCAGACTGCAAACCACTAGCCATACACTGAGATCTTTTAGGAAAGAAAGACGCTTCAAATCTTTCCTGCATTATATTCATTTCAGAACAAGTTTCTTTGTCCCCAATGAGTACAGGTACAAAGTTTGATAAGCCAGACTCATTCTCAACCTGGGGAAATGTTGAATTAATGGGTTAAAATTGACTAATATCACTTAAAGGATCACATATCAGTTCAAATCCAATGAAAATATGTTCACATTTCATCATAGATCTTATGATTCGCATGAAGTAATTGTTCAGTTAAACTTCAGGCTGCTTAAAAAGTTTCACTCCACTGATCACTGAATTAACTAGGCGATTAAGCAAGCAAATATCATTACTGGAAAGAAGCACCACGAATCAAGTTCTATATCCCTTCTTTATAAAATAAGTTCCTATGTTTCCTTAAAAAATTAAAAATTATAAAATTAACAGTACCGTAATACAAGAGATTCTGATACTGGACAACCTACTTCATGGATATATTAAATGGTTTAGCCAGCCATAGCATATTGACAAAGCAATAAAAGAATGCAAGATTTATCAAATAAAATCATCACTAATCTGATTCCTGAAAAGTTATGTTAAGGAAAAGAAACAAGTTGAACATCAAAATTGGACCCAAAAAATATACCTAAATATAACGCGTAAGACTATACACCAAAGCACTGAATATTTTTTTTTTTTTTATTTGTTTTGCTTATTTATTTATTTATTTTCTTTTTTACTTACTTCAATAAATGCAGGACCAAAGAGATTTGATTCGGTGTGAGGGACGTATATCTTGTAAAACTGATGTTCAAGCATAAGTGGTTCCCCTTCACTTTCACAATGTGGAGATGCAATACAATAATCATAAGGCAGATACTTTCCACCAAACGATATCAGAAACCTGTGATCAAGACCATCTTTATAAATGAATCATAAATACCATTATCCAGAATCACAGAAAGCAAACATAGTAACAAAATAGTTAATCAAATAGTCATCATGATTACACATATAGCAGCCAATGAAACCCCATATAGGCAATATGTCATACTTATTTTAAGATATATCAATCATTAGAAAACAAGAAAAATAGGAAGGAAAAAACAATCAACAAAGATCTAAAAAGTGAAATTATTATTGACAACTAATTACTTTTGCTAGGAAATGGCATCTAAATACTTGATACTTCAATGGATCACCTAATATACAACATAAAATGTAACTGTAAATGCACTTATAGTTTCTTCACACCACCTATAACATACCGAAATTTGGATTGCAGCAAATTGCTTCCACAAGCAACCAACTCCAAGGGCTTGCCAGCCTCGAAACACATAGGATGAACATAGTGAAGCTTTGGGGCCTGCACCTTTACATCAACTTTCATCACTGAAGTTCCATCTACATACGCCAAAAAGGCTTTGATCATGTTAAAAAGATGGAACATTTTTTTGTTATGATATAGCAACCATCAGAAAATAAAATCATGGGAAATAGAGTTCTTGAGCTACTGATAAACAACAAGCTGCTTTCATGCAACACACTTGCAAATCCACTATTATATAAAAACAAGAACATGAACAACACACATTTAGAGAAAGGGAAAGGGAAAGAGAAAGAAACAAGAATACATATCATATAACAAAATAATTGTGAACCATATGCATCATCGCTTTACCTTGGACATGGAAAATCATGTTGTTCAGATGAACAAACATGGAACCTCGTCCAAATAACATCCTTTCAGGCGCAAGAACAAAGTCGTGCAAATATCTTATAGGATCTTCATATAACTGCTTGATGCAACCAATAAAAATGGTATTAAACTGTGAAAAAATTGACAAACAATAAAGTTGGAAAATTTATGTATTTGGGCTAGCAATAAAACTTAAAGATGAATTCTTGAGGATATAATATTACAGAATGAGCAAATTAGCTGATAAAAAAACCAATAAATAAATAAAGGATCCTTTTCAATAGATGATAATGAACTTCGAATAAACCATATTACTATAGGCAACAACCTATTATAATACCATGACATGTATAGACTACAAAAACTAACTAAATTACAATCCCAAAGGGATTGCGTATAAAACATCAGTTAAACCATTACCTTCACCCACATAATCTTAGGCATTGCAATGAATACAGTCAAGATTGTACATCCAGGGCGGATATACCCCTCCAAGTCAACTGGCATACTGGCCAACCATTGGAATATCTGCAAATACATTCAGCCACAGCCCACAGGTTAAAAAAATTCTAAAATCTACGCCTGCAAAACCTTTTATTTTCTTACAATACTAAACTGGAGTAATGATTCTTAAAGTACTTGGTGCCGAAGTCTTCGGGGAAATTCTGCAGGATTCCAATCATATAGCTTAAATGAGATTCTACCTGTTTGACACTATAACAATAACCACAATTAATAAATCACAAGCATGGGAGCTCATGTTAACAAAAAATACAAAGAGACATCATAGCAAGTATAGCAGTTGTGGGGACCCACCAAAGATGAATAAGAACTCTTATTGTCACAATAGGATGGTGAAAGTGAAGCTTTGGAGTCATCTTTTCCTCCACCCATTCGGATTTGACCAGAAGCAAAAGCAGAAATTCCACTATCACTATTGACATTCTGGGTATTAGGAGCTGAGTTAAGGGCGGAAACAAAGGCATCTTCAGACTCCAAAAATGATTCTTGATCAGTCATCTGGCTGCTCAAGCATAAACTATCTGAAATAATACAATATTAGCCCACAAAACAATTTCCAAAGGATAGATAACTATGTTGCTCCTAGGTTAAAGACAACAAACAAGAACATAAAAAATTGAACAAAAGGGATTATCTGATCAACACATAACTTCAAAATTTATGATACCTTTTCCTGATTCATCATCACAAATAATATCTTCACTGCCTGTTGCCACTGGAGGGTCGCTGTCTACAGCACCTTTAGAGTCTATAGATTTTATTCGCCGTCTATTGTTGTGGCGCTCCAATTTTCTACGGCAACTTCTTTTACCTTCATCAAAATCGGATAATACATGAAACCTGCAAAAGTAATTTCTAATCAAACATACCAAGTTAAGAAAGATAATAACAATTCATCTGTCAACTTACAACCCAAATGACACACAGTACTCCCACTTGAGAAACAACATTGCAATGACAACCTCAGTAGCAACTCCCAAGAATTAAATTTCAAATCATTCTATATACTTCGAACTACATAAATTGCAACACCCATGTTCACACGACACTTTGTTTCACTCCTTTCATTTATACTACTTTTAAGTGCAATTGCTATAATATATACTTCCTTGACCACTTTAACACTGATCGGTCTTAAGAAGATCTATATTCACACAATTGCAAAGACTCTCATCATTCATCAAAGACATTAAACTATTTCGTATCCAGGAACCAAATACATCATACTTAACCGGCTTTACACCACTAACCTCCCCAACCTTTGGCCTAAATACAGGAAGACACACGTAGTTCCAAAATTCATTAAAAGCCTCTGTCAAGGAAGCAACCAAGAACTAAAGAAGTTTCTAAAAGTCGGGGGGGGGGGGGGGGGGGGGGGGGGGGGACAGTTCACCAAAGCTTTACAAGCAAATATAAAATCAAGCTTCAACCAACACAACAAAAATTTCTCTCCCTAGAAATTCATAAACAATTGACCATATTTCAAATCAAACTTAAAAATTTATTGCAAAACATATAAACATTTGAATGATTTTAGTTCAATTACTTTTCCAATGCATTGGAAACTAAGATGATGATAATAAATAACAAAAATCAATACTTTTATAACTTCACAATTACAACTTTAAAAGAAATTTTGAGCTTTACTTGCCACACTGTTGACAATATCTCTTGCTCTCTCCATGGAGCAAAACGGCACTAGCGTTAGCGCAACGAAGACAAACCCTATGCCTTTTATGATACCCTTTAAGCTCACTAATATCCGCCTCACACCCCGCCACCTGACACCTAGCCAGCCCTTGCCCGGCCCGCACCGTTCTGGCCCGCTTTTTCCCCGGAAGCGCAGCCTCCTCCTCCTCAAGCTTCTCGTCAAGCTCGGGACACGCGCACGGGATCAGACCCGCCAAAAAGTTGGAACAAGTCAACCTCGGGTCGCGTTTCCTTACCCGATCCGAATTGTTAATAACCGGAGGCTCCGGTTGGGGGCTTAATTCGATTTGATCGGATTCTATGGGAAGGTTGAAATGATCGTCCGTGGCGAAGTCCAGGAGATCGCTCCAGTCCCAGAGTGCTGATGTGGACGGATCCTCTTCCGTCGCCGCCAAGGGAACCTCCATCTCCGGAGATCTCGGCCGTTCAACGTCGCGTCCTTCCATTTCTTTCGAAGTCTTAGAAGTTTAATAATAATAATAATATTCTAAAGGTGGCTTCCATCCAAGTTCAAATAGTTGGTTACTAACAGCAACGGAGGTTGGCCTCGTTAGGTGATATGATTCCATTTTCTTTATTTTTTTCACTTCTCTCTTTTAAAGAAAAATAAATTTAGACCCTCAAAGCTTATTATAATAGATTGTTAGACCTTTATGTTTCAAATATGGACATCTAGAGATCCAACTGACTACTAAGATAGGTTGGGGATTAGACTATTTTTATTCTAATCCCAAGAATAGTCCTACGATGAAACTAAACTTGTCATATATATATATATATATAATTTACTAATGAATTAGAGTTTAACCGTTTATTTTTGAAATATAGAATTTAGCTGTAATAATAAGTACAAATAATAAAGATACGAATATCATCTTTTAAGAAAATAGGGTTGCTATAAGTTTAGTCAAAATTTGGTGAGTTAGAAATTTTAATAGGATCGATCTTAGTAAATTGGCAATCAGTTGAGATGGATCAAAATTTACCAATTTCAATTTCATTTCGATTGTAGATTTGGGAAAAAATCACTCTAAATTTCTTATTGATTTTTGAATCAAAATGATTTTTTAACATGAATCTCAGATTGAATGATGCAGAATCCAAAATTTATATTCAAGAATTTTAAGTAAAAAGTCAGAATCTGAATAAAAAATCGTCTAAAATTCTGACATGATCCTTTAATTTGGAAAAAAAAATCTCGAATTTAGATTAAAATTCTAGATTTTATAACTTCCCTAAATCCTACTAGGGGTGAGCATCGGTTCCGGTTCTACCCGGAACCTGTTGGAAACGGACCGATTTTCCGGGTTTAGAATCAGAACCGGTTATAACAGGTCCGGTTCTGGTTCCAAAAATGAAGGAACCGATTTTAATAGGTCCGGTTCCGGTTCCAAACTGGTCGGAACCGGAACCTCAACCATGGAACCTGTTTCTGGAACCAAATATATATATGATTATATTATTTTTTGTAGAATTTTTCTGTGATGTAGAATCATGAAAATTAATTAAATAAATAGTCAGGTTAATACATATATATATTTGTAAACTTAAAAGGAACAGAGATAAATTACAAAGTACAATTCCAATTTGAACAAAACATTTAGCCTTGAACCAGATTCACCAGTTCCACTCCAAAAGCAGACTATGAAAAAGCAAGGAGAAGAGAAATCCAGGAAAGGCTTCATAATATTCAACCGTCAACTGCTCTTTAACAAAAACAGGAAAAAAAAATTATCCGGTATTCACTTGTGTGTTTCGTTATTGAGCTGGACTCCGATTTGGTCTCCGTTTTTTCCTACGGACTCGTATCGAAATGTAATTTTTATTTAAAATATTTTAAAATAGGGTAATTCAGAACCGGTCCTGAACCGAATTGGAACCGAATAATAGGGTATCATATTTAATTGGGTAGGTTTCGTTTCTATTTAGTTAGGAATCGATTTTTTCCGGGTAGGTTCCGGTTCCATGTGGAACCGGAACCGAAACCGAAACCGATTTTGCTCACCGCTAAATCCTACGTACCTTTTGATACAAGTAAATATATATTATTTACTTATTAGAGAATACGTAAGAAAATATGGACTTACATGATGAACTTCCTATTGTTTTCTTATTTTAATTTACTTGTGTGTTGGAGAAATTGAGGTGAGTAAATCGTGGCGACATGGTGAAAGGAGACCACGCACGGGTGGCGACACGCGTTGAGTGAGTGGTGTTACGTGGGGTTGCGTGAGGAAGGGGCGCGTGGCGATTTGTTGTTGGGAAATCGTTGTCAAAGAAAACGATAAAGTTTTAGTGACGACATGTTTTTGGCTTTAACAATGAATTACGTTGGCATTTGGCGACAGGTAAGTGGAATACGCTGGTGTGATTAGGTAGGGTATGGTGCGGGTTTTCCATTACCAAATCCGCACTCACATATGTAAATAAATTATCAAACCCGCATCATACTCATTGTGGGTTTTGATTTTCATTACCAACCCGCACCACATATAAAAATAAATTACCAAACCCGCATTGGTACCCAACGGATTTTTTGCTGGTTTTTAAAATATTGAATTACTTTGTGGTCTTAATAATATAATATTTTTAATTAAATAATTTATTTTTAATTGCTAGCTGTAGTTTTCACATTTGTTTTTCATTTGACATATACAACATGCAATGTATGTATATACATTACATAGATAACATAATGTATGAAAGACTCAGTACCATATGTTTATTTTTTCATATAAACATAATTAAATCGAGTTCTTCCCTTCATAATTATATTGATCTAAGTTAGCCAACTCAATCGAAAATAAGCTAAAAAGTAATCACCAACATTTGGTCATATTTTTTATGCTAAGTGTAATGAAAGTGATGCTTATAAGGCTCAAGTGGTGTAAGTGTAATGAAGAAGCATGAAAGTTACTGAAGTTGCAGCAAACACTAGCTTATTTTGCTCATCTCCCGTTTCTGATCATGTAAACTTAATCCAAATTTTTGTATTATAATTTTATTAACAAGTGTGATTAAAAAAAAATTAATACTCATGCAAAAAATCTTCAGTTGGGCAGGTTGCGGGCTGCGCCTGAGTGGGAGTGTGGAACTGTGTATTAGTGTTTTAGGTTTAGGTTTTGTTAGTTGTTTTTATATGAAGTTTTTTTTATATTGTCCTAAAAATATTAATTAATAAAAAATAATATTGCGGGTATCCGGATACCCGCAACGGATACCCCGCATGTTTTTCTTAAATACCAAACCCGCACCGCATCCGTAGCGGGTTCTCCTTTAAATTATCAAACTCGTACCGCACCCACTAATATATTTACCAAATCATACCCATTGCGGGCGGGTTTTTGCGGGTAAAATTGACATCCCTAGGTGTGATCGACGGCTCATATTTGAGATGCTTTTAAAGTGCTTTTGAATAACGGTTCCCGATTCCGATACAGTTCCGGTTCCATAAGAATGTGGAATCGGGAAGTGAAATTGAGCCGGATGGTTCTGATTTTTTTATTAATTAGAAATTTTAATTTTAATTTTAATTTTTTAAAAAAAATAAATATGAGATTTCAAATTTATTTAAAATTATTAATTTGAATTTATATTACATAAAATTAAAAATAAAATAAAAGAACTTGAACTTTTTTTAAAAACTTGAATTGTCTTTGTATTCTCTAGAGGTAAGAGGAATCAAAGCTCACGTAGTTCCATTATGTTGACGGTCGATTTTCGTTACAGTGGTAGTTCCAGAAGAACACTCCTCAAACAATCTCCCATCAACTGTGAATTTATTTGGGTTGGAGATCAAATGTAAACTTAGTAAGAAACAAGAGAACACACAACAAACAAAAGATTTAACGTGGTTCGGCGGGATGGATCCAATCTATGTCCACGGACACAAGGAAAAATGGAGCTTTTATAACGTGGTCAGGTATGACCGACCTGACTATCTATAGAGCTCGGTTGATCGACCTCTTACAACCTCACCTTTATACTTAAGATCTTAGCTTTCTATTACAAGTTATGCGTAAATAAATTTTTTGTCAATCCTTTACAACGAATTCCCAAACCCTTTATATACTAGGACAATCTGCACTATTACATCAATCTCGTGACGTCAACCACATAATTTATGTAATTAATGTCAAGACATTTTCCCCATCTTCTCTGCGAATAGCCATCCTACGATTATACATGGCAAAAAAGCCCGAGGCCCGGCCCGTCCCGGTTCGGCCCGGCCCGGCCCGGCGGGCTTTGGCCCGGCCCGAGGTGAAAAAAGCCCAGGCCGGGCTTCAAAATTGGGGCCCGGCCCGGCCGGGCTTCAAATAATTAATTAAATTTTTTAAATTATAAAATATATATTTATATTATAAATTTCTTATATTATAATTTTTTATAATAAAAAAATCGGGTCCGGATTTAAAATAAATAAATAAATATTTTTATTTATAAAATATATATATTTATATAATAAAATTTTTATTTTTATAATTTTTTATAATATAGAAATCGGGCCCGGGCCAAGCCCGAGCCCGACCGGGCCGGGCCGGGCTTTTTTTCGGGCCTGGGCCAAATTTTTTTTTGCCGGGCTCGGGCCGGGCTTAGCAAAGCCCGGCCCGAGCCCGGCCCGTTGCCATGCATACCTACGATCTGACACACCCGCCTCCTGAGACCTATATCTCATTAAACCATGCTACTTTTGGTCACTGCCACACGCTATCTGGTGTCAGAATATTAACTAGCCGTCTACTCCCATCACTTCAAGCCTTTTTGGAGAATGTGAGTCCCTATGCCAGACTCCAACCTCCCGACCAGGATCATGCGATTAATGTCGACTGCTAAGCAGTCAGGTCGGGTCGAATCCGAGAAAGAATCGACCCGACCCTCCGCCTTCAGAATCTTTGAAACAAAATTCCATTTTATACCCTTCTTGCTCTACTAGGATCCTGAAGTCCAAAAATCACTATCAATATTTGTCCCATAGTTCGTGGTATCAACGAGTTGGTGCCAGGTGTTGAGTGAGGAACTGCAATGCCGAGCGCAGCGGAACCCGCCCGAGATCAAATCCCGAGCGAATAAAATTTTTAATTTTTTTTTATTTCGGCAGTAGCTAAAAAAACAGTGTTTAAAATTTTTTATCAACTTAATTTATTCCAACACATCAAAATAAATTTTCCATAAGCTCAAATAAATATTTTAAACACTTTAATCAATTTATCAACTCTTGACAAATTAAATCCAAACATTAAATTAATTTTCCAACAATTGAAAAATTAATCCAAGCATTAAATTAATTTTCCAACACTTGAAAAAATAATTCAAGCATACAAAATTAATATATCAACTATATACCAATTTTTCAAACACTTAAATGCTTCAAGAACCTCACATACATGCTTCTAATTAATCCAACACTTCCACAACAATTTTTCTCAAACACAAAACATCAACAAATTAACAAATAAATTAACAAATTAAATTTACCAACTATTGCTTTCAAGCCTTGCCAATTGTTGAAGCTTTGCATCCAAAATTCTCAAATCCTCCAAGCTTTGAACTTCCTTCTTTCTCCACCAAATTGAGCTCCTCCAAGAACAAATCTTGGTGATCAAAAGGTGGTTTGATCACTCAAGAATGACAACCAACTTTTCCCCAAAATTCAACTCTTGAACCCCAGGAAAAATAAAGCTTCAAGAACACAAATTAACCCTCAACTCTTAAGGATTAATTCCATGTTTATGATGATTTATTTGGGTAATTTTGGTGAGTATTTTTGGCTTGATTTTGGAAAGCAAAAATCAAAATTTTCTTTCTCTTGCTCGGCAGTGGCAGTGAGCAAAAGAAGGGGTTGTTGTTGTTTTTTGGTTTGGCAGAGGGGAGAAGCAAAAAAAAAAAAAAAAAAAACCAATTTCTTCTTTTTCTTAGTTTCCGCAGTGGGTTAAAAAAAAGGAAAGTGAAGTTTTCTTTTTGTTTTTATTAAAATTAATTAAAGAAAAACAAAACTAAATCAATTAACAAACCATGGTTCAAGGGAATCTTTTCCCTACACCATAAATTTCAAAAAAATTAACTTAACCAAATTTAAAAATTAATCTCACCCCTAAGTCAACTTAGTTACAATTAAAAACTTTAGTTACATTAACCAAAATTATTCAATTGCATTAACTAAAGTTGCTTTAATTAATTAAAACATTTATTTGTATAAACCAAGTAATTAATTTTGTACATTAATTTAATAATTAAATTAATTTACTAATTAATTACTAATTTAATGTAAATCAAATTTACATCTATTATACAATAAACTTATATCAACTCTTGATATAAAATTAATTAATTCAATTCATCTCATGAATTATCGGATCAAATAATTTAATCCTTAAAACCCAAAAAATACTTTGTCAACATTTGACGAAAAGTCGCCCTAGTGCTCAACGAGTGAACTTAATATAATGGAACTCTATAGGCTCACGTTCGGTTGTTATTTATATATATACATATATATCTCATATATTCGTATACATATTCATGAAGGCATGCCCACCTACAAATCATGACTAAAAAACAACACGACACGTCGAACCATACAAGTCGAGGTTAAAACATTAATGTATAATCCATTCGTCATTACCGTCTCCAATTGAGTAAGGTTATAGTTCTACTGTCAAAACCTTATATACTTAAAATAAAATAATTTTTCACAATCATTTTCCATTAATAAATAATATATGCAAAACTCTTTTCAATATTATTTATAATATTAAAGAAACAATTTTTTCAACGAACTTTTGGCCAAAAGATTTCTGGAATATACTCTGAAAAATTTCTGGAAACATAATCCAACCATATGGTTTGACGAATCCTCATATTAACACACACCGATATTCGTGAGCATCGGTCTATACCTAACAGTCATCCAGAGGTCAGACCATAAAAGGTCTCTGACATGCATGGTATCAGACACAAAGGATCACTCACAAGACCATCGTGGTGTCTCAAGTCAAAGGACCACAATAACTACTCAACTCGAAAAGACAACTATTGACAGTTTTATGGAATATCTATTAGTCATCTTTTATGAGTTTGTTCGATATTCATTCCACTAATGAATGTCTGTATTTCTATACGAACTTCCACTAACCTCACAGTCTGTTGAGACAAACCATATGTCCATTACATATATAGACAATGCATTAGGCTTACCAATATAATGACCGACCCATGTCAATATATCTAGACCAGGAATAATTTATATTCGAGAGAATACGTGATATTTCTCAACACCATTTGCAACTCTTGCAACTATATCACCATATATTGTAACTCTCGGGTCTTTACTAATTTCATATAAGGTTCCGAGTGAAACTCAAAATCTCTAACTCTTAGAGTAATCTAACAATTAGATTTATAATATTTAAATAAAAGTAAGGATTACCATATAAATAAATAAATAATCATGATAAAGAAAATATTACATTACATTGCATAAATAATAAATATTCATACAAAAAGTGAATGGTGCTCGATCACCATTTCCAACACTCCCACTTGATCTAGTGCCATTCACGATGGTATCTAATACCCATAGACTCCATGTGTTTCTCAAACAACTTGGGAGTTAAGGCTTTAGTCAGTGGGTCCGCTACATTTTCTTCAGTTCGTACTTTACAAACTATAATGTCACCTCTAGCCAAAATTTCTCTAATTATGTGATACTTTCGTTCCACATGCTTAGATTTATGATGAACGCGAGGTTCATTGGCTTGAGCTATCGCACCATTATTGTCACAGTATAATGGAATATGATCTACTATAGATGAGACTACTCCAAGCTCCGCAACAAACTTTTTGATCGAGACAGCTTCCTTTGCTGCTTCTGAAGCAGTAATGTATTCTGCCTCGGTGGTGGAATCAGCAGTCGAACCTGCTTGGTGCTCTTCCAACTAATGGCACTGCCATTGAGAGAAAACACAAACCCAGATGTTGACTTTCTATCATCTGGATCAGATTGAAAATCTGAATCCGTGTAACCTCTCAACTGTAAGTCATTTTCTCCATAAATGAGAAACTTATACTTTGTACCTTAAGGTATTTCAGGATATATTTCACAGCCATCCAATGGTCCTGACCTGGATCAGACTGATTACGACTTGTAACACTTACAGCCATGCTGATATCAGGTCTAGTACATAACATGGCATACATTATGCTACCAATAGTAGAAGCATAAGGCTGGCTAAACATTTTAGCCCTTTCATCATCTGTCTTAGGAAACATTTTCTTAGACATATGAATACCATGTTTGAAAGGCACATTGACTGTCTTACAGTCAATAAAGTTGTACATTTCTAAGATCAAATCAATTTACTTGGACTGAGAGAGTCATATCATCCTTCTTGCTCTATTTCTATAAAACTTTATACCTAGTATATAAGAGGCCTCTCCCAAATCCTTCATGGAGAAATTCTTACTTAAATAAGCTTTGACAGATTGTAACATACATATATCATTTCTGATAATAAGTATATCATCAACATAAAGCACTAAGAAGACTACCATGCTCCTACTTACCTTTCTATAGACACATGATTCCTCTTCGTTTTTAATGAAACCAGACGATCTGGTCACATCGTCAAAACGAAGATTCCAACTATGGGAAGCTTGTTTAAGTCCATAAATAGACCTTTTAAGCTTACATACCAGATTAGGATCTTTGGCGAATGAAAATCCCTCAGGTTGTTCCATATGGATATATTCCTCAAGATTTCCATTTAGAAAAGCTGTTTTCATATCCATCTGCCAAATTTCATAATCATAGTGTGCGGCAATAATGGATAATTATGACCCATAGCATCACTATTTGTACAGATCATGATGTTGTTGTACAAATTAACTATGTGACAAAGGAAATTGCCCTTTTATCATTTGTAATTGGATTACCTAGATATATAAATGATAAAAGGTCCTTATGATTAGTTCTGGATTGAGATGATATGAGACAGTATCAATCCACGAAGGTTTAATAATTAAATATCCATAGTCAGAGTATTATCGAGATTGGACATCGATAATGCGTAAAAGACTAGTATTACACTTGTGCGCGTTGTGGGAGTATAACATCATAGTTCTCATATATTTGGGTATAAGATACTCATGCAAGTGTAATAGGAGGTTGTGTTTACCGATGGTATGGAAACAGCTTCGCTCTGGATAGACCCCTCGGAATTCCATTGGTAGTATGACTATGTGTCTATGGAAGTCCGAATCAGGGTAGGTGTATTTGGTCTTAACCTGAGACTTGCACCGCTAATACTTGCGACAATCAATATACTTTGGTTTTGGACGTCCAGGGCTTTAACAGGTTATGTGTACGCCTCTTCTGGTATATTGCGAATCGTAGTATATTGGGTGTGATGTCGAGATGAAAGTATCACTCCAGTCATAGTGGAGATGATGATCACGTAGGATACGGAACTGATGCTCTTATGTACTGCAGTCATCGGGATAATATGACTAGGTCATGATTATCCGATTATAGAGACTAGTTTCTAGAGATCTGATATGTGCTTCATACGGGGCAGACACAATTCCAGCCCCAGGCCTAGCACGTGACATCCGATGCTGGATCAAAATACACAATATTATGTATACTACGCCTGATATAGATCACATATTCTAGTAAGAATATTTCTGGAGAATTGGGTAGGCATGGTGCTTTGCTAGAAGCCAACCATGTCTTGTAAATCGGTAAAAACGTAGTACTAGGTACGTACGTGTTCGGATAGTCCGACGACCAGATTTACTGCCAATATATCCGGGGATCTCATGGGTCACTTCTCGAAGATTCACCGATGACGTATGACTCGCACTTTATTAATCTGAGATTAATTATAAGAGAGATAAAATTAATCTGGGATTAATTACGGAGATATTTTATCTGAGATAAAATATTATTTAAAAGAGAGAGAACGATTAATTTGGAATTAATCGATAAAATAATATATTCGATATATTATATGAAATTGGATTTCGACGCGGAATTAAAATTATATTTTTATTCGGGCGAACGAGTTAGCGACATGAATAGTAATTTTTGCTAGGCATAATTATTTAATTAAATTTGATTTAATTACGTCACAACGGAAAATTCGTTAATTCGGAATTAGCAAACCCGAGCCCGAGAGTGTTTGCGGGCCCACTCGCATTTCGAATCGAGTGGGGCCCACATGTCACATTAAGCGTCAAATCACTAGTCAATTTTAGTCACTTTGATTGATGGAAGTTGATGGGATTTGATGGTTGAGTGCAAAACACTCTAGTGTGACCTGAAAGACATTTACCATTATTTTAATATTTGGTATTTGACTTTCAATTTTGGTATTAGATATCATTACACACAAAAACACATTTACTTCTTCTCTCCCTCTTCTCTTTGCATTCGGCCTTGGGCCAAAATCTCTCTCTCAATTTTCCAACAATGCCGTGAGCTTCACCAAGGGAAATAGAAATTTTGTGGTAAAATTTCAAGAGTGCTAGCACACTTCCGGAGTCTTACGAAGGTGATAGGGAAACCCACCCGTGGGTATGGAATGCACACCAAGATTGGAGCTTGAAGGACCGAAAATGGAGCATAAAAATTGGATCAAAATCGTGAGCCACCTTGGAGGAAAGCTTGAAGATTTTTTTGTTCAACGCATCGCCAAATCCGATCAATGTAAGTATGATTCCGCCATACTTCTTTGTTGTATTCACACATGAGTTTCATTGCTTGAAATCGATCTCGGGACTAATCTAGAAACCCAACAATGGTATCAGAGCCATTTTGAGCATGAAATTGAAATTAGGGTAAAATTGGGTAAAATTGATTTGAGCATGTTTAAGTGAATTGATTGTTTAAATATGCTTGAATGATGATAACATGGTGTTATGCATGATCAATTTGATGAAAATTGAATTGGATAAATTTTCCCCAAATTGCTTGGCTTGGCCGAATGGTTAGACTACCCTAATGTCATGGTATTTTTTGATTTTGATCATTGGATGAGTTGAAATCATTTGGGGAATGTTGATTTAGGATTTAATTGGATTGAATTCGGAATCGGACATGAAAAACCCTAAATTGCCGTGAGCATGTATGCATGGAAAATGATTGATTTTTGATTCAAATGTGTTGGACATGTTTTGATGATGATAAGCATAATTAATTGAGTAAATTGGTGTTTTGGAAATATTAATTTAGTTAATTAATTATGGCATACACTTTAGGTTAATTAAATTATGAAATTTGGAATTTTGGTAATTTAATTAATTGGGCCAAATTTGGAATTGGGCTTGTAAAGTTGTAATTAGGCTTAATGGGCTTGGTTGGGCCAAGTTTGGTTTAGGCTAATTGGTTGGATCCAATTGGGCCCAAAACCATTTCCATAAAGTCAAATTATGACTTAATGGACCTTTAATTTTAATTGGGCCTAATGGGGCTAAATTGGTTTCTTGGCAAATAAGGGTGATTCCTTAAATGGGCTTTGGTATTTGGGTTTGACCCATATTGATCAAAAGTCTATGCCTTATGAAATTAATTGAAAGCCCATTGGACTTTAATTAAATTGACATTGAATGTTAATCGGGTTTTGAGACCCATAAAGATTAGATTTAGAATCTAAGTCGCTAAAGGTTCATTAATAAAGTGTAATATTTAATTTAGAATTAAATATAGAATTAGTATTGAATACAAATTAAATTGGATTTAATATTGTAGTTTAATATAATTCAAGAATTCGTACTTTGAGTACTTATTCTTAAAACGAGTCGGACTCGCGCAAAATCAAATCGTTGTTTGAACATTGGATGGTCATTAATTTTCAGATTAATTAATTGGATTAGATTGATTGATAACATGCTTGTGTGAATACATGGATGCGATGTATAAATAATGTATATAAGATGGATATTAGATGGGTGAGGGCAATTTTGGAAATTGTTGTAATAAATTTAGAATTTATTAATTGGACCTGCGTGTCCAGCCTATTACCTCTTGACTCTGTGTATTTCTCTTTTCACCTATTCCCCTCAATTTAAATGAGGTTTCTTTAGAAGTGTTATGTAATTGGGTAGAAGTAATACTTGTGCTAGCGGGAGAGAGGAAATGGAGAGATTTGTTATAGGAACAATGTTTAAATATCCATCCGCATATCATTATTATATTTATTTATACGCGCCTTATTATGTTTTTAGAATGCATGTTTAAGGGTGTATGGTTGCCAATTACGTGAAAAACCCTCAATACATATTAAGCGTTTTTCCTTCCATTGAGTGATTCTTACTCAAGATCCAAGATTGGCACTGGTTTGTTGGCCAAAGTCAAGACCTTTGTCAGTCGCGGATGTGTTTGAATCATGAAGGCTTTGTTCCACATCGGTGTCTTGTCCAAGTTGTGATTTGTTGGTCAAAGTCAAGATCACTTCTTGTCCATCGACATTGATTACGAAGCTTTCCATGGTCAATGGGTTCTGCTTAACTGGGATCACTAAGTTTGTTGTGCCAAAGTCAAGGCTTAGTTGATTCAGAGGAAAAAGGTTAGGCAATATATTAGATATATTGGCATATATAAGATATATGTTTCGGACTTGGATGTCCACCTACTGGATCTAGGAATTGGATGAGATCCAATTGATCTTAGAGATCTACCTAGTTAATTATCATACAATTTGTTGGCCAAAGTCAAGATTGTGTGTTATTTAACGGGATCCTAGCCCACTATGAAACAAGGTTTCTCGAGTACTCCACAGAGGGTTAGAGGCTCCTCGAAAAATAGTATGAGGCAAGTATTAAATTTGCAATATTCGTTTAGTTACTTGCCATACGCGCTCATTTCAAATTTTCGTCAAATAAATTTATATATTAGTTGGACTAATATTTAATCGTTGTTTTAATTAAAACAGTTAGACTGTATTCAAACTACTTCAATTATTTGATTATATAATTGGATTATAGTAATCAATATATTTGAATTTAACCAATTTAATTATAGTTGATTATATAGTTAGACTATAGTAATCATTATAATGAATAGTACCTAAAATCGTTGATTAAATAGTTGGACTATTAGAATCAAGATAATTGAAAGATTAGTGTTTAAAACATAATCCTGGGCGAAAATGTTTTTAAACGACTTTAATTTTCAAATTGGGAATAAAACCTCAGGATAGTCCTGGGAACTGAGAAGTTATTCTATTTGATAGAATACATCTTGGGCCTAAGCCCGGAGTTGAGCATGATCTTTGGAAGATTCATGTGATGATAACTTAAGTGCTTAATCCATTAAGCTTGCCGTAAAGACTCCTTAATTTCTTAGTTAGAACTAAGGATTAGATCCTTATAGTATGATATTGAAATTGAAGGATCTTCATAGATCTATTCTTAGATCTTAGAAGTACAAATTGCAATAGAAAACTCTTGGAGAGTTAATGGCTATACTCAAGGAGACAAAGCCAGAGTTTGCAATAGGGCAAGAAGCGCAAGACGCATCTTACTTCGACATTCCGGAAGGCCAAGGCTTGGCCAAAGGCTTCTGAGGTGTGGAAAAAGGGCAAAGGCAAAATTATTATAATCTTCTGGGAAGACATAGGACATATCCCAAGATGTCTGCCTAAACTGTGGCAAACGGGGTCACTGGAAGCGTGACTGTCGTATGGACAAGGCAGACATGAAGGAATTGAAGACGGGCAAGGCTCCGACTTCAAGTATGTTTGTTATAAACATGTTTGCTACTAGTATTAAAATTGGATTTTAGATACTGAGTGTGGTACATAAATATGTACTGATGTGCAGAATCTGCTGACAAGCAGGATACTGACTTCAGATGAGATTGATCTGCGAATCGGAAACGGGACGAGAGTCATTGTTTTTAACCGTAGAGACCTAAATTAGGAACTACCATTTGGGTGTGTACTTAAATTAGGAAACTGTTAGAATGTAACTAGTTTGACTAGAAACATTATCTCTATATCAAAGTATAATCCGTTGCGGATATACCTTTATATTCTAGAACACTAAAGTGTTTTATTATATAAAGATGATATTGAGATAAACACATTAGATGTGAATAAAAGTATTTATATTTTGAATATAAATAAATCTCATACGTATAACATGACAAACAAATAACTCAAACTGATTTGATCAGGTGAGACTTATTTGTGGCATTGTTGTCTGGGACACAATTAAACAAGACTCGTATATCCACACTTTTGAAGAGTGGATACTAGGATGAATTTGATTCTATTCAAATAATGTCTACGAATCTAGTTTAATAGACAAAGTGCCTATAACACCTTTTACTTGGTAAAAGTGCAAGTGCCACTGATCTGTTAGCCCTCGTTCATAGTGACGTAAGTGGGCCCATATCTAGCTAGGCTAGAGGTGGATATGAATACTTCATAACCTTTATGGATGTGGCATCACGTTATGGTTATATGTTTCTTTTGAAACACGGATCAGAAACTTTTGATTAATTCAAAGAGTTTCGACACGAAGTAGACAAACAGATTAGCTAAAGTATAAAACCATCACAGTTAGACCATGATGAAAATACTTAAGCGATAAGTTTCTCAAATAGTTGAAAGAGTATAATATCTTTCAATGAGGACTCCTCCCGGAACATGTCAATTTGACGGTGTGTCCGAACAGAGAAACTGAATTTTGTTGGACATGAT
>SKCR01007460.1:0-45103 GCA_019454045.1 Zanthoxylum bungeanum | reverse complement strand
TTTATATTAATTAATTAACATTTTAATACGTATTTGTTATCTTTTTGGGTTAGTTTGTTATATATTTTTTCGTATAACGTTCATTACCTACAATGATAAATCTATATCTAATTCATCGATAATGATATGTATTTTTTTTTATAATCGAGATGTTCGGATCAACTTACGTATACCTCGATTAATCCTTAAGATAATGATATGTACTTAGGTTGAGCCAGAGAATAACATAATCAGTGTATTTTCTGTGGTGAATTTTGTAAACCAAATCCGAAAAATAAGAAAGAATAATAATAATAATAATAATAATAATAATAATAATAATAATAATAATAATAATAATATAATAATAATAATAATAATAATATAATAATAATAATAATAATAATAAAAAAACAAAAATGATAAACTTATTCACACTCTTACTCATATTTATCCCAACTCTCTCACTGTAGTTACAATGAATTACTATAGTTCACTGTAGCTACAGTGAAAGAGTTGAGATGAGTGTGAGTAAGTATATCATTCCTCATACTAAAAAATGTGTATGATGGTGATAAAATAACTTACAATACTATGCACGAACACTGTCGGTGTTTTGATAATAAATAATGTAACTGTTAATGAACAATGACACTATTTATGTCGTCATTCTTTCCCCGGAATGTTTGATTTATTATTAAACAAAATAAAAATATCAGGCTTAACAAAAACACCAATAGAAACAAATTTAAAGGAGAGCTAACTAGCTCATTAAAAAGGGAGAGCTAACTAGCACATTACTCACTATCAAATTAGTTTTGATTATACAAGCAACCAAGTAGTCAAATTATCTTTGTATGTGGATATATATATTTTTTGAATTGTTGGAAATCCAGCAGTCAAATCATCTATTTCGGGCTTCAGCGAAGCAGATAAAACTTCCGACTGTCTCAAGCTCTTATAAGAAACGTACTTCCTGAATTCGAATCCATAATCTTAAGATTAAATCACGAGCCTTATACCATCAAGCGACAATATTGAGGACTTGTATGTTTACACTTCTCAAATCAAAGGAAAAAAAAAAAAAAAGAAAAAAAACAAATCAGGAATAGTAACGTTAGAAGAATAAATTTGTGATTGTGATTTTTTAGAAGAAGAAATTTGTGATTGTGATTTTTTATTATTTTTATTAATTATATATAATTTTTGTGTGGATTGGTTGGTCCAAATTTTTTGGATGGCACCTTGCCTCATACGAATAGTAACGTTATAACTTTAAACATTGTCAATATACGGCCCATAGTCAGTTGATTTGTTGGACCAGTGGTCCTCATTCATCATTGAAATTTGACAAGAAGAAGAAAAAAAATTGATTCCTGAAAATTATAAATAAATATAAATAACAATAAGAGAAAAAGACATTTGAACGCCAAAACTTTAAGAAAATAGATATTAAACCCATTTTAAAAAATACATATAAACCTCTATCCATTAATAAATTTTGTTAGTTAGGATGGAAATATAAATATTTAGTATATTTACTATAGCATTTTTCACATGTCAAATTATCATTTTTCCACTCGACTTACATATGAAAAAATCCGAAAACTTTAAATAAGTATAATTTTACACTAAAGTTTCATTAGTATATTAATTTACACTTTTGAAGTTTAATTTTACATTTAAAGTTTCAGTTAGCGAACTAATTTATACTTAAAAGGTTATAATCATTGTACTAATTTACATATAAAACATTAAAAAGTGTGGGTTAGTATATTGATTTAAACTTTTTGTGTAAAATTAAATTTGTTTTAAATTTTATAGTTTTTTCATACATAAGTCAATCTTATGTGTTATTGAAACAAGAAACTATAATAAATATATGCATAAATCTCACTACACACATCAAATAAGTCAAGATTTACGTTATAATAAATAATCAAACTCGCATTATTCAACCGTTAAATCTCGTGGGATCCTTCCTTCAATCAGTCACACTACCAACCCGAGATCAAGTTAGAAAAGATTTGTTAATAGGTAAACATCATTTGTTATAATGGTTGGTTTAAGTATTAACGGGAAGGGGACCACAAGTTGGTGAAGTTTCACACTAGAGCTTTATTATCAGAAGTCGTTTTTGTTAAACACTTTTTGCCTTTCATTTAATGGTGGTCGTGGTCCCAGATAATTAAAACTTCCAATCATACTGTTGGTAGGGGCATTGATCCGACGGCTGTGATTTCATCTTTATCTCAGAGGGTTTAATATGGACAAACACTTGATATTAAAGCTAAATAGGGGACCAATTATTTTGTGCCACGCATTAGCATTAGATCCTGACATTGTTGTCGGAGGCCCATTTCTAATCTCTGGCGAATTATTAAGAATCAATATTTCTTTTTTTTTTTCCTGCAACAATGCTCAGGATTTGTGAATTTTTAATACAAAATTTAAATTTACTGCCCATGCTATGAATATGTCCAATACTTTAACATATATAATATTATAGTAGATTGTAATATTGAGAGTATTATTTGTTGTCCCACATGAAAATTGTAAAAAGTGAAAACATAATTTATGAAAATGAAATTTTTACTTTGTATTAATATTTGACCATATATATTAGTATATATTTATATGTCTAAGATTTGCTTTATTGGATAGTTGATTAATTTATTAATTTATTAAACAATATTTAAATTTTAATATGAACCAATGTGCTTTTGTGATTCATTGCAACAATTGATATTTAAATTCTTTTGTGATTCATTGATTTGCAACAATTGATATTTAAATTGAAATCTAACTTAGATTAGATACAACTGTTAGTTTAAAAGGTATATTTACACAAGTGACACAACTTCTGGACTTGTATCTCTTCAATTTCTACATAAACATAACTCCTTGTATTATTATCTCTTTTTTCTGTATTATCTTCTTCCCTGAAATTCTTTATGAAATCATATAATTGCTTATCAGTGATTTCGTTGTTGTTTTTTTGTTTTTGTTTTTGTTTTATATATTATCTTAACTTGATAATAAATTAGGGACAATAATTATTCATAGAAATATGTAATACACACCTCGAAACAATTATATGTTCTTATTATATTATAGAATTGATCCATTTCATTATTTTATTCAACATATAAATGATCCACCTAGTGACTTTGTTCATTGTATATATGTATGACGAGTAATTGAAAGCATGACATAATTTTATAATATTTTTAATTTAATGTTAGACGTTTTTAAAATGTGACTTAAAAATAGAAATTCCTTAAATTTTGGCCAAATTTTGAGACCTCAATCAGTATTTTTGTGTGAACTGTGTCAAGACAACCTTTATTTGTAACTAGGGTTGACAATAAGACGGGTTGAATCATGATTTATCATTTCCGATTCCATCATATTTATACAATTAAGACAAAAATCGTTCTAAACTCATCACATTATTTTTTCGAAATAAAAAATTATCCGTCTTATCTTATCTCATTAAAATCATATCTAATTGTCTCGTTTTCAAATCATGATTTTATGTCTCTAACCGATGACAGGAAAATTGCCCATCCTTCCACGAGATCTTAAATAAAGGCCCAATAGATCTTAAATGAAACTTAATTGGGCCCAACCTAAAAGGCCCATAATGACTCAGCTAGCGTCTGTTGGGCTCGTTCAATTTAAACGGGTCCTTAAGACATGCATAAATCGCAGAACGAAACCCTAATTTTAGCAAATCCTTATTAATAGCTAGTCATCTTCTTCACTCCTCTAGCGAATTTCGACGATGAGCTAAGTTAAGTTTAATAACGCTGTTTATTTATTAATTAAATTGATTCATTTTGTTTATTAGCTTCATGTGATGAGTGAATTATTATTATTATTATTTTTTTTAATTTTAATTTCCTTTCACTGAAAATTTATTATTGTATTTAAGTTATTTATTACTTGAATAAAATTGGTTTGAGCTGATGATGAGAACATATAGGCATGAGCTGCAACAACAAATTTTTTTGCGCTCCGTGTAGAGTAAATTCTACTCGGGTTGTTGTTGCAATGAAGAATGTGCTAATATGCTAATCTGAGGCTTTTAGCTCTTTACAATTTCATGTAAAAATTTTATTTTTATTAAAAAAATATAAAATTTACTTGATGTTATTTGTGTTATTTAAGAAGCAATGCATTTAAGCTTTGGGATATATCAATTATCAATGAGTTAGGTTTATAAGTTTCAACTGAAAAAAAAAAAATTCTATCAGTACAATGTCATGTGTGTGTGGTATTGAACGGCTGAATTGAGAACTTTTGGACATGAGCTCCAAAAACATTTATCGCACCACTGGGTAGAATTTCTACACGGGGTTATTGTTGAGAGGAAGAATGTGCGAAAGTGCCAATCCGAGTTCTTTTAAGTTTTATGCATTGATTTAATCACATTGTTTATATATCTAATTTAGACCTTTTGACTTAAATCTTTACTTAGAGCTGAACTCAATGTTATACTGTTATTCGCATTGCCTTTAAATGTTAAAGCTAAACTCACACTGTTAGATTGTTTTATTTTAAATTTGAAAATGCTTTGAATGTGTTTGTACTAAATTGATTCATTCCATTATCCTTTGCCTTGTTAATTGCCACTAATAAGCTCTCTTGGATTTCTTCTTTACTGGAAATGATCTTACCAGTGGATTTTTTGTTTATATCAATTTACTTCATGATCCTCAATTTGATTTAGAAATGAAGTCTTCTTTCTTATGTATAGCTCCATTTCTTTTGAGCTATTGAGTTATTATTTTCTTTTGTCCTTATTTTGTATCCCTTGAATTATCTTTAATTACTTATTAACACTCAACATTTGATTTGTAGATCTGTCATATAATCAGAAATTCCTTCTCAGTTACATTAAACAGGAAGTGAAGATCCGATAGTCAAATCTTTTTGATTTAACAGTCTGATATTTTAGGAGATTTCTCTCTTTATTATGGTGTGATGGTCTCATACACTGCAGTGATTGTAGTTTGAGTGAGGGTCGTAGATTATAAGAATTATGGATAAAATTTTATTGGAGGCATCAGCAATTGTATGTTTTTGACTTACACAATTGAGAAATGAAATTTAACCAACTTTACCCTTATCTGTTATTTCCTCTTCTAGTTTGAACCAAGATTTGTTCATATGCTGTGCTCAAATTTTACTTTTGTAAGGTTTCTTTTAATACATGGATGTATCCACATGGGACCAACCCTGGTCTCGGCTCGGTTTTGAAAAACTTCAAAATGTGATTTCAATGGGATGTATTCAATTGAGATTTTAAAAGACTATTTTGGGTTAAATAAGTTTTGTGGTATTCAATTAAGATTTTTAAATAATCTAAAAAGTCTTGAGGTATTTTATTAAGACCATTATGATTTTTTTTAAAAGAGTGTCCAAATCTAGTGGTATTCAATCAAGATTTTAAACAAGTAATAAAGTCTTATGGTATTGAAAAATTTACTTATTTTGAATGAATTTTTTATATGTGTAATTGTGTGAGACTTTTTAATATAAAATATAAATATCAAATCATATAAAAAATCTTACCCAAACTCATTAGACTTTTGATGTGAGATTTTTTTAGCTGTTAGAGAAGAGAAGATGAATAGACATGTTAGCTCTTTGTGAACAAAGTACTTGCTTATTAGTAATTTTTTTTTCAGCATGCGTAGTGCAGTTTCTTTTTTCTTTCCTACAGAAAAAGTCAAAGCTTTTAGTTCAAATTTCTTGTGAAAACAGATCCAAACGCATTGCACTGAAACCAAAATTAAGCAAACAATGGCCATGAATTCTCACACTGTTGAAAATATTAAAAAAAAATAAAAAATAGTTGTTTCAGTCTTTTATTTTTGATATTTTTTAAAAGAAAGTGTTTATTTGTTGATTAAAAAAATAAAAATTAATTAAGGTAAATTCGAATTCTGGCTTGAATCTGTGTGTTTTTTGTAAATTTAATTAAGGGTAATTTTAGTTGAAATGAGTTTAGGGTTTTCCTTTGAAATGTATATATTAATTAGCTTGTGTTTATAATAAAAGATGATTTTTTGAGACGCGATGATATAGTGTGTATTGTTAGCTTCAAGATTGTAATTTGTTGAACCTTAATTGTTGGATTAATGAATATCGATTTCTATTGGGTTTTGTTACAGGCCTACGTAAGAAGCAATAACAGGAGCTTGAAAATCTTACACCAACATAATTATTATTTTGTAGGCTCATATATATTTTTTATACACATATAATTTAAATGGAGGATTCATAACAAAGAAATAACAAATGAAAGGGCAAAGAGAAAGAGAACAATGAAGCATTAACATATTTTTGTATATATTTCCTTTGTAATTTGGTTAAATTATTTTGGTACTTTGGTTGAACTATTTGGGTTATAATTTGCTTGAACTATTTTATTGTAATTTTCAAAAAAAAAAAAAAAGAGAGAAGATATCAGCTTGTGTTAAATAGATGAATAATTATTGGTTCCATTCCATATAATCCAGGTTCTAAAAAAGTTACATTTTGATTCATGCTCGTTCAAAAAGAATATATAACTGTAAAGGTTGAGACATCCCCACCTAACCATTATGAAAAATTTAGCATTGACAATTCAGTTGAGGGTGACTTGGACGAGAATGGTATATGAAAAGAATGTGTCATTGAACTAGATAGACATTGCTCATAATCCGATTAAAAGTTGGTTGATTAACATCATAAAAGTAATAAAATCTATATATGATCATTTCAAATCTTATAAATTCTTATGATATAAATTTTTTAAAATCCAATAAGTAAAAAATCATGATTAAAAAAACTGTAATAAAATCTTGTAAGTCATTACATTGTTAAATAGTATTTTAAAATCCACTGAACTTATCATTCATATATGATCTTTTAAAATCTTAATTGAATACACCCCTTAAAATTGATTAATTTTTTTTTAATTTTATAAAAGCATAAGTGTTAAAATTATGTTGATTATCCAATTAATTTTGAAAAGTTTCAAGTACAATTATTTGAAATTTATTTAGTTATTTTGATTTCATAAAATCAATTACCCACACTTACAAAAAAAAATAGTAATAGTATAATAGAAGATGATGATTTTTTTTTTTCAATTTTTTTTTCCCGTAATGCTATTTCTTAAAAAAAACAACTGATATAAGTATATTTTAAACTAATATCTTTTAAGTTATTCATCTAAAAAAATCTATAAATAACAATAAAAGAAAGCTTTAAATTTGTTTCATAATCTCACTGATATCGATTCGTAATTATTATTGTTACTTCTCCACCACCCAACGCCAATCTGAAGCATGAATTGACAATAAAACTATTATACATCATTTTCATTACATGGATTCCAGTTGAATAATAAAAGTATTATAAAAAAATATTATAGTTTGTTGACGGCTGATTTTCATTACAGGGGCAGATCGGTAAACTCACTCCTCGAACAATCTCCTCTCAACTGTGAATTTGTTTTGTTTGTTGGGACCAAATGCAAACTTGGCAAAAGATCGAATATACACATAAAAACAAAGGATTTAACTTGGTCCGACGGAATGGATCCAACATACGTCCACATGCACAAAGGAAAAGAAAGCTTTTATTTTGTGGTCGGGTATGACCGACATGCCTATCACTCAAGCTCAGCTAACCGACCTCTTACAAGCTAACTTTTTACACTTAAGTTTTTTCTGCTCTCTATTACAAATTATATGTGAATGAATTTTACTAACCCTTTAAAATGAATTCCGAATCCCTTTATATACTAGGGCAAACTCTAATGTTCTTCTATCTTTATGACATCAACCACGTGAATCTACCATTAATGTGATGACTCTCATATTTAACTGATATACCGAAAGTAACTCTGCCACCGAACATCTCTTTAAACCAAGCTACTATTGGCCACTGCCATACGCTACCTCCACCCTATAATCTGTCATTTCTCATGTGATAACGTGTGCTAGAAGATAAGCCAATGACCTGCTCCGGTCACGTCAGACCTTTTGGAGTATGCAAGTTTCCATGTATGACTCACGTCACTTGGACCTGATCATATCATCTCCAATCCGATCTGCCCTACCAGGTTGGGTCGGATCCGAGGCCTTAACTCCGCTTTGCTCTTCTGAACATCTTTCCAACTCGAGTCATGATCTTCTTTAGGTACCACATCGGATCAGACATCAAGTGCAATCCATTGCTGACCTTATTGGCGTGCCAGATGCCTCAGCTTCTTCGGGCTGGGCCCTGAGGTTTGGAAATGGAAATTCCTTTACAATCATTCCTTGAGATTATGACTTCTTGGGGGCCGAAAACCACCATCAACTATGTTCCATAGTTTTTGATATTAATGAGTAGGAGAGTTGGTCCGGGAACTAGGGGTGGGCGCGGTTCGATCTTTGCTAAAAACCGAACCAAACCATATTTTACGGTCCGATTTTTTTACCTCTCAAACCAAACCATTAAATAACGATTTGGTTCGGATTGAAATTTTTTTTAAACCAGCGGTTTACAAATTGGTTCGGTTCGGTTTACGGATTATTCTACTAAAAAAAATTTCATCCACTTAAGTGAAGACAAAAAAAAAAACTAGTCTAGCGAACAAATAGTATAAAGTGCTACGGTGTAAGCTGTGACTCCAGAGAACACATGCACTCAATAGAGGATTGAAAAATAAGGCACAATTAATTCTTGTATTTTTTAAAAATTACCTCGAATAATGATGTTACCATCATTCTAATTAAGAGACAAATCCAACAGCTTACTTTCAAGAATAAACCATAAAACAAAAAATTTAAGAATAAAATTATTAACAAATAATTTAAGAAAAAGTATTAACAAAAAAATATATTAACAAAAAAATTAAGAATAAAAGTATTAACATACTAATAAAAAGAAAACATAAAGTAAAATTAAAAGAAAAATGCAAATCTTTTTATAAAAATATATAATTTTTTAATTATAACGGTTCGGTTTAACAGGTACGGTTCGGTTTAGCATCTGAACCGAATCGTAAATCGTTTGGGGTGGGCCAATCCGAACCGCAAACTGAACCGTTAGAAAAAAACCGTAAATTCGGTCTGATTTGGTTCGATTTACGGTTCGGTCGGTTTTTTTGCCCACCTCTACCAGGACTATAAAAAGATGGTGGTGCACGAAGCCGGAAATTGATCTAGTGTCCTCAGGCTGATGCTGCTCTTGACACACTACGGTCTGATTTCGTTTCAGGGGAAAATCGATAAACTCACTCCTCGAACAATCCCTTCTCGACTGTGAATTTGTTTGGTTTGTTGGGAACCAAATGCAAACTTGACAAAAGATCGAATACACACAGATAAACAAAGAATTTAACGTGGTTCGGCGGAATGGATCCAACCTACGTCCACGGGCACAAGGAAAAGAAAGCTTTTATTACGTAGTCGGGTATGACCGACCTGCCTATCACCCGAGCTTGGCCGACCGACCTCTTACAAGCTCACTTTTTACACTTAAGCTTTTTCTGCTCTCTATTACAAATTATATGTGAATGGATTTTGCTAACCCTTTATAATAAATTCCGAATCCCTTTATATACTAGGACAAACTCTACTGTTCCCCTATCTTATGACATCAGCCACGTGAATCTACCATTAATGCGATGGCTCTTTTCCCTAACTGCTCTGCTGAAAGTAACTTTGTCACATGACATCTCTTTAGACCAAGCTACTTGGCCACTGCCACACGCCACATGCTACCTCCAGCCTATAATCTGTCATTTCTCATAGCGTGTGCTAGAAGATAAGCCGTTGACCTACTCCGGTCACATCAGACCTTTTGGAGTATGCAAGTTCCCATGTAGGACTCACGTCACTTGGACTTGATCATATCATCTCCACTCCTCCGACCTGCCCTATCAGGTTGGGTCGGATTCGAGGCATTAACTCCGCTTTGCTCTTCTGAACATCTTTCCAATTCGGGTCATGATCTTCTCAAGGTACCATATCTGGTCGGACATCAAGTGCAATTCATTGCTGGCCTTTTTGGCGGCGCGTATGGCTCAGCTTTTTGGGGCTGGGCCCTGAGGCTTGAAAATGAAAATCTCCTTTACACCATTCCTCGAGATTATAATTTCTTGGGGCCGAAAACCACCATCAACATAATTATTATATTATATATTATAATATGAATTTTTAAAAATAAATATAATAAATTTTGAACGTGTCCCATCTAAAGCCATTGGTTAGCCTGATTATGCTCAGCCCAATGGCCAAAAGAAACAAAAACAAGTGACTATGTAGTGTGGATATAGCTTTGAATAGTTGTTGGAAGGGAGATAATTCCATTCCCACATTATTGCAAGGTTAGAATGGTAGGTTTCCATGTGAAAAGTTGGTTTGACTCCATCACAAACCTTCATTCCTAAGTATTCTATCTTCTAATATTTATATATAGTTTGTTTGTGCTTGTAAAAAGTATCCCCTGTGAGTGTCTGCATTCTGAGTTAGACGTCTGTGCCTTGGGCATTGACAGTGGTGGCTGCATCAGATTCAGAGAATTGACAATGGGACCCGGCGGACCTGGCGGACCTGGAGGACCTGGCGGACCTGGAGGTCCGGGAGGACCTGGCGGACCTGGATTTGGTCCGGGAGGACCTGGATTTGGTCCGGGAGGACCATGGGGTCCTGGCCCTGGAGGTCCCTGGGGTCCTGGATTCGGTGGGTTTGCAGATGGTATATGTAATATGGTGGCCACATGGTAAGTTAAATTTGATCTTATATCATCAACATCATCATCATCATCATCATCATCATCATCATCATCTATGTTTGAGTTGTGACCAGCTCTACATCTTTTGATATGCAGCTTGTCCTGTCTTTGCTGCTGTTGGTTGCTACGAGATTGTTTTGGTGCACCTCGTGGCCCATATGGTCCTCCTGGCGGCCCTCCGTTTTGAATTTGTTTGTGTGATTTTTGTCTTCTGTTGTTTGTATTATTGGCCCGAACAAACTCTGTTCATTATTATTATTATTATTATTAGAAATATGTTATGGATGATTAACTATTATACATTTAAATGACTTGTTCAACAGCACTTTAAAATATTTAATACCGATCAACCACTGGCACTGTTAAAATATTTACTAGTGGTTAGACATTAGGCGTTAGCAAATAAGTTAGAAATTGATTGTAGTTCGAATTTTTATAAAAATTTGAGACAATTGAGGATTTTACTTGATCCGTTTAAGTCCGGATCGAGTGATTTAACGGTCAATTTTAATCCCAGCCCAATACTACTTGGTAAAGACGGCCCAGCCCAAATTAGGACTTCGTAAAGCTGGCCCGAAAGAGTCTGATGGCCAGATTACAGTTCATATTTTTTAATATTACAGGAACTAAAACGTGTATCTCTAAAACTGGACGGACAAAGAAAACCATTTACGGAGAGGGACTAATTTTTTGGCACAATCTTAAAAGGACAACTTCAGAAAGAAAATTCATGCACGAGAGATGCACTCAATTAAACAAAATGCGAATTAATCAATTGATACGATTCAAACTATTAGCTAACAGTTGAATAAGGGAGAGATTACAACAGAAACCCACCCCATTCAATTGACAATTGGGCAAAACCAATAGCAGGTTAAAGTAGATATATAGGAATATTAATCACAGGAAAAAAGTTTTGCATCACCGGCTTATCATTCATTATTCACAAGCAATCTTAGTGTCGAAGCTGCTAAGACATATGGCGAATGCCTGGAAAGCTGAGATCGGATACTGATAATCCACAGTGAACACGTCTTTCCCCACTTTTCCAAACTGCAGAATAACATTCTCATGCTCCTGCCCAGCTACCCCATTCTTTAAAGAAGCAACCAGTTGAAAATTCTTAACTGAAGCAACGGTTACCCGTCCATTGAAGTTCAGACACCAGCACTGGAGTTGTTCGTGCCACCTCGGAGACTTGTTCTTCAACACCAACATCCCTTCTTTCTGGCCAGACAAAGGTCCAGATTGGAAATTTTCCATGCGGGTTGATTTTGACCTGAAAAAGGGAATGGAAGGAAAGCTATCTAGATTGCTGTGATGAAATTCAGTCTGTGCAGGGGCCACTCCTCCTGGCTCAACAGCGGAGGCAGGAATTGCATCCATAACACACTGCATCCTCCTTGGACCTCTATTTTTCAAATGTGTAAACTTTTAGTCAGAAAAGAAACAATATTATGTAACTGATGGTTGCAACTTATATATTATTTTTCAGCATTCACTTTTGGTGAAGACAAATGGAAATCTTGAAGCATCTCTCTTACCTAGAACCCAGGACATTTAACTCATATGATATATGGGCTACAGGATAGTTGCCAGCAGGGACTCTAGGAGAGACTTGTTTCATATTAACCTGTCTCGTGGAGCGACATTTAGTAACTCTTGCTTCAGCATTTGGAGGCTGCCCATCATAGATTGTGAACTTGGTGCCCAAAAAGTTGGATCTGTCATCAAGGAAACCAAGATGGTATTCTTAGGCCCCAAAGATAATCAAGAACCAACTAAGTGACAATAATGGATCCACATACCTCAACTTTCCCATGTAGGTGCCGCTCCATTTAGATACATCATCACAATTTAACGAGATAATGTAGTCAGTGCAGGTAGGGCGCCGACACTTCCTTGCAGCAAGAAGGAACTTTCCATCATCGTTTGTAGCTACCAAGAGATACATATGAGCAAAACGGTTCAGCAATTACAAATCAGAATCATACATGAAGGAAAAACAGATCATCTATTATACAGAAAATATCAAGAAGTTAAAGAAAACAAATATTAATAAACCCACAATATTTTCTAAAAATAAAAATAAACCCACAATATACCATAACAAAACTCAATACACTATTGTAGATATGTGAACATTTGGTAAAACAGAGAAAATAAATATATACCAACACAATAAAATACACATTACAGTACATTGGTTTTTTTAATTTATTTTTTATGCCGTTCACCTTGATTTAAGCTTAGGTATAGATAAAATGATTGGCTGCTACGATTCCGTTTTATGTAGCACTGAAGGAGGGTGCCCCTAGGACCAGGCTGCAGAACAAAATGGTTAAAAATTAGCAACAATAAAGAGGCACATGTTTCAAAAGTATCAAACTCATTAAAATAAATCAATTCCAAATTCCTGCTACATGATTTTCCAGGAGAGAGAGTTCCATAATTCTATAATGCAACACTCCAACACAAACCAAATGTTAAAAAAATCATAACTACTGAAGGAGAGTTCTTTCAATAGGGTGCACATTAACCTCTACCTTTTTAACATCACTATTCTCTAAAACTACAGGCAAGGTCCTTGAAATCTCTTTCAATGATTGCAGAATGAACACTAATTCTTAAACCTTGGCCAGCAAATATTTAATTATTTAAAAGGGCGAAAAGAATTTAGTTTGCATATGTTCTCAACAGTTAGATTGTTATTTCCAGCTTAAAGGTTTTCTTTATTCCTAACATTAATTTGGCACGTCTAACTGCATGGATTTTCTTTTCTAGTCTGTCCCTACTACCCTAAAACTTTTGTCTCAATTAACAAAAATCTTAACTATATGTGACATAAGGAGTCATGTTGTAGATTATCTAATACGAATGGACAGCAAAATAAGAGAGGCTCATTTCCGTCACATGGTTTATAAAATTCACCTAATTCTCTAGAATATCACTATCAATTACATACCACCAAAACTTTAAAGCTAGTTATTCACATTCCGAATTATACCAAATCATTATAATACAAGCAATTTATGGACGTTTTGGATGTGAGCATCTGGGTTCCTGACAGAGAAAGTTAACCCACTTCAATCTCCATATTACAAAAAAATATATATATATATTTCTGTTCTTCTACCATAGTTCAACAAAGCAATTCGATTACTTACCATAACCAAATATCCAAATCAAAAGGAAAGCTAGTCATGGTCGGTAAATCATTTATAAATAACTTAAAAATCCAAAACCCAGAAAAATTCCACTTCTAACAAATGATCTTTTTTAAATCATAAACGAAAAACATACAAGGGTGACACATGGAAATTAGGACATTTATTCAAATATAATACTGCTATAAGTTTAACGACTAGGCAACATGAACAAACACATCAAATTGTTGTCTATGATTTTTCCCTTTTATCAATGCGATCACCATCATATAGCTGTTAATTTTGACTTTTACGAGTTTGACATCATTGAAGATGAAGATGTAGATGACAATGACAAAAAATAGAGGTAAACTAAACTTAAATTCCATCAAGTTCACAAAACAATGAAATATAAATAATGATAATGAACTCATTCGAAAGAGAGAACACAGTTCAGATAAACAACACCAACCATAAATCATAATGCATATTATATATACATATATATATATAATATAAGGAGGTAAATGCTCATATCTTGAACCTGCTTCAAAGAGATAGGAAATGTCAACTTGCCCGAGACTTCTAGGGTTTTCACAATTTCCTTCATAATTTCTCTCCAACTTCTGCAAACACCAGCACAAGCAACCACATTTTTCCGAGGAGGCCAAGTTGTCTCAGAAGCCTCAATTCTCATCAACACATCCCTTAAAAGCTCGGGCGGCATATAACCCAGCAGCTTTGCTTGAAAGCATCAACCACCACAGAGCTATCCTGAACCACCCGATGCGATCTCGACCTCCCATACCCAAACCTCACATCAAACCCTTTCCTAGATATGCTCCCAAGTTCACCCTTCACATCCTGTAATATACTCTTAAAAGACATCGATGCCCCAGTTAATCTTAAATGATATCTACACCTCGAGAAACTCAACAAATGTACCTAAATATTCCAATATCTCCAAAATCCCAACAAACCCAGATTATATTCCAAAATAATCTAAACTTTTTATACTGAATTTTGAGCTGATTTGCACTGATCAGAAATGCCCAGAAACTTCAAGATCTAAAAATCCATCCTTTGTGAAGTAAATCACTTCCCATGGCCATAAATTATCCTCCTATAATTTAAACATCAACAGTAATTAATCTCCAAATGTGACAGACAAAAGACAAGCTGCAAAATTGAACTATTTAAGATTTAAACACTACCATTCTAATTAAAAGAAAAAACACTCAACAAATAACAAAAAATTACAATAACTAAAAAGTACCCACTAGAGATCAATTAACTATATCAACATAATTTTAAAATAAATCCCTTAGATATCCACGAAATCGAATATTTACCATTTCCAATCACCAAAAAAACTAACAAAATTTTCCAGAGAACGAGATAAACCAAACCTCGAAAGCAACAATGAAGCATTGGGGTTTTCAGGCCCATTATAAGATAGCTTGTGAGCGATTGGCGCTGTGATTGCAATCGTCTTTGTTGATTTTGGTGGTGTTATTGTGTGTGAAGAGTGATGTGTATTGGGGCAGGCCTTAGACTTGCATTCACTCCAACGGGTCCCATCCCATGTGGCATTGTCCAACAGTAAGCTGTCTCAAATATTTTTCCCTTGCTATTTTAATTTAGTGGTGGCAAAACGAATCAACGAATCGAATTTGTATCGAATCTAAACGAATCGAATCAAAATGTGATGGATTCGTATTCGATTCATTTATTAAACGAATCCTAATATTAGGATTCGTATTCGATTCGTTTAATAAACGAATCAAATACGAATATTCGTTTATTCGTTTAGTCAATAATATTATTTAATAAAATATTTTACCACACTTGGTTTACATTAATTATTCATAAATATATACATATGAAATATGTAATTAATATATTTACTAAAAATATCTCACCAAATATCGAAAATATTATTTTTTCTATGATAATTAGCTATAATTTCTCGAATCTAATTGAAAATTAACAAGAAATAGTAAATAAAAATAATAAAACAAATCCTAAACGAATCAACGAATCAATGAGCTTAAATTCGTATTCGATTCGTTTAATAAACGAATCGAATCGAATTGACCCATTTATTAAACGAATCCATTTTTCAAACCCGTATTCGCTTTAAAGCGAATCGAATCGAACGAATAAACGAATCCTGACCCAAATTGACACCCCTATTTTAATTAGTTCTGACCAAACATTGCAATACCCGCTTCACCCCATGTGACGTAAGATTGAGATTGGGAGGCATGGTTTTGATCCCGATCGAACATAAAATTTTAGTCTTGTTCGAATGGTTTTGATTCCGATCGAACACATGGTTGTGGTCCCGATCGAACATTGCAATATCATAAAATTGTAACTGAGAGACATAATTTTGACTCGGATGATAATTATTACGAATTAATCAATAGACATTCCTTAAAAATTAACCTGTAAAAAGAGAATATCCAAAGATTTATAAATCACAAACTAATTTCATACTAAAACCAACCTGAGATAAATCAACCACAATAAAAATGTAATGTTGTTCAATTATATATACATCTTGTTTTCCTGCAGGCGTGCTTTTTCAACCTTGTCTTTTATATCAGACTCTATTTCTATAATAAATTCTCTTAATATATAAATAAATGTAGGAGAGGTATGTCATTTAGAAGTGCCTTGTGGGAAATGTATAAAGGTGAAGGAACATATCATCTAATATAAAAAAGGATGCATCTCTAGGCCTAAACCAAATGGTGCGTTCAAATACACTTTTCCATGCCTATAAAAATGGGTAATGGATTCATTATTAGAGGATCCAAAAAATATTCATATTTCATACATTGCCTAGAAAGTCAAGAGAGAGTTTCCTCCATTTTCTTTGTTCAAGTTCTTGTGAAAGGAGTGCCCCTTAAACAAGAAGCAACCAAGTAATCCTGAGAGAAAATTAGTCACAAGACATCCGTAGAGCACCGAGACGGGGCTAATAAGTTCTTAAGATTGCTAGGCGGATGTGTTGTAATTCATGTATAATCCAAACAAACTAATAAACAATTAACATGTAATCAAATTGTATATTCATTGGATATGCTCACAACAGTAGTGCGTATCGATTCTTGGTACATAAGTCTGAAATTTCTGACATCAATCCAAATATGATAATTGAGTTAAGGAATGCGACATTCTTTGAAGAGACATTTCCTTGTAGGGAAAGACAAAAAACATAGTCTCTCAAAAGAACCATTGATACTGTTAAAGACAGAGATCAAGTTGACCAAGAATTAGATCGACATGGAAATACTGAGGAAAATGAATCTAGACGTAGCAAAAGAGCTAGAACGTCTAAGTCATTTGGACCTGATTTTCTGACATAATTGTTAGAAAATGAACCTCAAAACTATAAAGAAGTAATATTTTCGTCGGAGGCACCTTTGTGGAAAGAGGCTATCAATAGTGAGATTGATTCCATCCTATAAAACCATACTTGGGAATTAGTTGATCTTCCTCCAAGTTGTAAGCCATTGGGCTACAAATGGATTTTCAAACGGAAGATGAAACCGAATGGATCAATAGATAAGTACAAGGCTAAACTTGTCATAAAAGGTTATAGACAAAAGAAGGCATTGACTACTTTGATACTTATTCACCAGTGACCCGTATCACGTCAATAAGAATGCTCATAGCCATAGTAGATATATTTGATCTTGAAATATATCAAATGGATGTAAAGACGACATTCTTAAACGGTGAACTAGATGAAGAGATTTACATGGAACAATCAGAATGTTTCAATATTCCTGGACAAGAACAGAAAGTGTGCAAACTTGTAAAATCCTTATACGGATTAAAACAAGCATCTAAACAATGACATGAAAAATTTGACAAAGAGATGTTGTCAAGTGGGTTCAAAATCAATAAGTTTGATAAGTGTGTATACACCAAATCAACTAAAAAAAAGATATGTCATTGTGTGTCTCTATGTAGACGATATGCCAATAATTGGTAGTAATCATGAGATGATTCGGTCAACCAAGAAGTATTGACAAGCAAATTTGATATGCAAGATTTAGAAGTAGCTGATGTGATCTTAGGAATTAAGATTTCCAGAATATCAGAGGGATATATATTATCTCAGACTCATTATGTTGAGAAGTTACTTGAGAAATATAATAAATGAGATCTAAATGTGGGTAGAACTCATGTGGACTTAACTCTTCATTTATCAAAGAATAATGGCTCAAGCGTATCGCAATTAGAGTATTCGAGAATCATCGGAAGTCTGATGTATCTCACAAATTGCACACGACCAAATATCACTCAAGATGTAAACAGGCTTAGTAGATATACGAGTAATCCAGGACATAACCACTGGAAAGTCATAGTAAGAGTTTTGAGGTATCTGAGAGAAACTTCACAATATGGTTTGCATTATACTAGATATTCTGCTGTTCTACAAGGATACAACGATGCTAACTGGATATCTAATACAGTGGATTCCAAATCCACAAGTGGATTTATTTTCACACTTGGTGGTATAGCCGTGTCATGGAAATCCTCGAGGTAAACATGTATTGCCCTTTCTACTATGAAATCTGAGTTCATAGCATTAGACAAAGCAGCAGAAGAAACAGAATGACTTCAAAATTTCCTGGAGGATATTCCAAATTGGCCAAAACCAGTTCTAGTTATAAGTGTATATTATGATAGTCAATCGGCTATTGGGAGAGCCCAAAATAAAATATATAATGGTAAGTCTCGACACATACGTCGTAGATAAAATATCATACGACAACTGCTCTCAAGCGGCATAATTTCAATATATTATGTCAAGTTGAAGGAAAACTTAGTGGATCTACTTACTAAAGGTTTAACTAGAGAGCAAGTTGAGAAGTCATCGATGGGAATGAGCTTGAAGCCTATAAATTAATAATTTTTACTGTAAAAACCCAACATAGCTGATCAAATATCCCAAGATATAGGTTCAAAATGGACAACTGAAACTTTGTGTAATTCAAAACAAACACTGTAGAGTTTTATACTCTTTCCCATTTCTGTAATGACGCAGAGTGCTGTCTGTCAATGTTAGGATAAACTAAGACTTTTATATTATATTAGGAGAAGAGTCTTAATGGGGGTAACGACAAATTATCTCTTTATAGTAGATCACATATTTCAAGTAAGAAGTGAGGTCGTTTCCATGAGAGTTTAAAGTCTGAATTCCCTAAAGTACTTGATGAATCAATGACTAATGTTCTTGGCCGAAATGAACACAACCGTAGAATGAGAAATGATCGAAGTGAAGTTGTGTGATGACAATTGTCTTGGTTTACACCAACGACGGAACAGTCAAAGACTATGGGTCACTAGTTCGCCAAGTAAATCCGATTGTCATTCACTAGGAAAGGTTCAATGAAAAAACTACCTATTTCGATGCAGTTTTATTTCATGAAAACTCTCTTTAGTGTCTGCATTAATATTAAGAGAATTATGAGGGATTGTAATAAATTCTCTTAATATATAGATAAATATAGGAGATGTATGTCATTTAGAAGTGCCTTGTTAGAAAGTTACAAATGTGAAGAGAAATATCCTATAATATAAAAGAATGCATCTATCGACATTTAAAGACATTAGGAAATAGTACAACCCTTAGGAGGGTTACACCCTAAACAAATGGTGACTTCAAAGACACACTTCCATGCCTATAAAAAGGGGAAACATATTCATTATTAGAGGATCCAAAAAATATTCATATTTCATACATTGCCTAGAGAGTCAAGAAAGAGTTTCCTCTATTTTCTTTGTTCAAGTTCTTGTGAAAGGAGTGCCCCTTAAATAAGAAGCAACCAAGTATTCGTATAGCACCGAGGCGGTGCTAATAAGTTCTCAAGGAAAGAGACAACTTGACTTGGTTTAAGAATCACCATCTTCTACAACACATTTTTCAGGTTTTTCTAAGTTTTCATTGATTGCATGTTAATTGTTTATTAGTTTGTTTGAATTATGCATGAATTACAACACATCCGCCTAACAATGCTTGTACATGGAGAGGGAGAATAAGGCAAAGAGGAGGTAATATTAATGTTACATTGAGGATAGTTCAACTGAATCTAATCATCGTAACCAAATAAATTAAAAGCAATTTCCCACTAAAGGTGTCAATTATATGAATTCTTTAATATCATTATACTCTATCATGTGTAGGGATGATAACAAGTATACAAGATGGTCAATACATGTATCTTCAATCAACGGATACGAAAATTATTCTCTTATATGTCTCTAACATATCGGGCCTTCGTACGGGCCCTTGTGCATATAAGAATTTTACTTTTATTTGAACGATAATGTCAATATTCGTACCTGAATCCTCTTATATATCCATAATATACTGGCCCCCACAGCCCAATCCATAATCCTATATCATTATTTTATTAAATTGAGCAACATATTCTACATCATCTTAAATTTTATGCTCGACTGGGCTGGCCTCATGTGAGGTGCGTGCATATAATAAGGTAAAATATGAGACAAGTTGAATTAAGAGCTAGGATGTTTGCAATTTCAATTCTTTGTCATGTATAGGAATGGAACTATGGAAGTAACATTTGCTTTCAATTTGGCTGGCAGTCCCTTTTTTAATTCCCTTTAAGAGAGAATAGGATTTGATTAGGATGATATTAGAATCAAAATATGTTTACGATTTTATTTCGAATTCATAGGCTCTTAAGTTATGTTTAGATTGATAGAAAGTGAATGAAGTGAAATTTAACTTAAGATATTTAAAAAAAAAATCCGTTTGGATTGATGAGAATGGAATAAAGAGAGGGGAAGAAAGCATAATAAAAGGAGATATTGAGCCATTGAAATTTAGTCGCCTAAATGAGAATAATATTCATATGATTTGGCAATTGAAAAAATAACATTAAAATATTTTTATATATATTTTTTTGAAAATCTAAAATGACACAATTATTTCTTATCTAGTTACATTCAATTCCATTAATTTTTATTTACCAAGCAATGTTTTAAAGTATTACATTATAAACTCTCTTTAAAAAAAAAGTTATACAATACACTAATCTCCATTCCATTCCATTATACTATAAATCATCACTTCTATTCAAAAAAATTTAGTATCGATGAGAAAATGAGAGTAAATGGTGTGTAAATATTTAATGGAAGGTCCCCAAGAAGCGCAACCCAGCGTTGGGCTTGGGACCTTGAAGACAAGGTCCCAGGTTCAAATCCTGGGTAGCACCTTATAAGAGCCCGAGACATTATCGATTTACCCAAGATTGAATGACATGAGGTTTTTGGATATTCTAAAAAAAAAATTAATGGAAGAAAGACAATTTGAGACGTTAGTAAGTAGCTTGTAAATATTACTCTCTCTTCCATTTTCCAGGTTATTTTATTTTATGTAAATTGGGGAAAAAAAAGAAAGAGAGAAAATTGCCCAATATTTTTGTATTATTTTGCACAGAAAGTTCGAGTCTGGCATTTTCAACCGTTGGAGAATTCTTTGTTTAAAAATCTCTATGATTAAAAATAAACACACTTAAGTCTAAATAAAGGGTGTACTTTTAATATAAACAGAACGTATAATTGAATATTAAGATGTAGAAAGTAAACAACTAATATAGAAATTTATTTACACAGTGAAATTTTTTTTTATATAGAGAAAAATCAATGCAGATATAAATTATTGTTAATTCTCTAAATATATATAATATGATTCCTTAAATAGTGCCTTATGTGAAATACATAAATATGTAGGGACATGTCCTCTAATGAATGATGCATCTCTAGACTTTTTTAGGCATTAGAAAAGGATATAACCCTTGGGAGGGTTATACCCTAAGCCAAAGGGTGCACTCAATGGCACAATTCCATAAAGATTTTTGGATTCATTAATCCATCCAGAAAATCATAAGTTTCATCTATTGTCTTAGTGAGTCATTTAAGGAAAAGAGAGTTTCCACCATTTGTTATTGTTCAAGATCTGTGAAAGGAGTGCTCCTTATACAAATGTTAGCCACAAAACCATTCGTAGATAAGGGTGGCAATGGGCCGGGCCGGGCCTGGGCTTTGACAAGCCCGCCCGACCAACAGGCCCGGGCTTTTTTTTTTCGCCCGAATTTTTAAAAAAAAAAAATAAAAAAAATAAAATACATTTACACTATATATAAAGACAATTTACAAATAAATCACAAGTTTC
Organism: Zanthoxylum bungeanum; assembly: GCA_019454045.1. Classification (NCBI taxonomy): domain Eukaryota; kingdom Viridiplantae; phylum Streptophyta; class Magnoliopsida; order Sapindales; family Rutaceae; genus Zanthoxylum; species Zanthoxylum bungeanum. Next base: position 22,972 of record SKCR01007460.1, on the reverse strand, counting down.
ATTGATAAATTAACAATTTAAATGCTAAAAATAAATAAAAATGATACAAATATATTAATATATATATATATATTTTATTTTATTTTGTCCCGGGCCGGGCTTTTTCCACCCCGGGCCGGGCCGGGCAGGACTTCGGGCTTTTCTGCCACCCTTATTGGTAGAGCACCGATGCATGACTAATAAGTTCTTAAGGATAGAGACAACTCGACTTGGACCAAGTTTGATCATCTTCTTCAATATTTTATAGGTTTTTATAATTCATTGAGTATGTATTGATTCAAAAATTATATTTTTATTATTTATTAGTTTGCTTGAATTATGCATGTTAAAAAAATGAATTATAACACATAAAACCAACAAATTTAAGAACTTATTAGAATCTTTGTGTTGTAAAATATTTATTTTCCCATGATTCACACATACCTATCTCAGTAATATGCAATCGAAAAAAACATGAGCAACTTGAAAGAAATATGTCATTCCTTACTTGTGAACAACAACAAAAAAATAGCATGCTGTCAATATATTCTTTAAGAAACAAGACTGACTTTTTGGACAGAATGTGATTTTTAGCATTTGGGGTTTCTTTGGAAATTATGACTGGTTCTTTTATTTTCTAATTTTGGTAGAAATTTAGTAGGCGATTAATTTAAATGACTATTTTATTTTCCTACATACTTTAATTGATACATTAACAATTAAATTCATGTATTTTTTGAACCTTCAGTATTATTAAAAAAAAAAAAATGAAGAGTTGCAATGTATGGAAACACAAAATTTGATGGAGAGAGTTTGAAGTTTAGAAATCGGTTTACCTTAAAAAAAATATAATAATAGATGCACTTTATTGCGATTTGTTCATATACATACGCATAGCTTTTTCTTTCATACATGCACTGATTGATTAAAAAAAAAAAATTATATTATGGAGTTGCATATATCATGAGCGGGAAAAATTAAGTATTATAACATCAAACCCATATTAACTCAATTGTTTTATGATTATTCTATAATTGTTTAATTAACTTAAGAAAATCGTATAATAAATAATTTCTCATCAAAATTATAAACTTGGTTATTATAGATTTAAGTTAATTAAAGCATTTTCAATTATCACAAGCATACACATAGTGATAAAGTTGAAAATTAATCGTGTATTGCATATTTGGTTGAGAATTAAAAGTGTAACATTGCACAAGTAATTTCGTCCAAGCTTGATTGATTTAGATATATACAAATACGAATCTATACATATCTATTATTATATTGTGAATTGAAGTGTAATACTAAGTTTGAATATCTAAGATTTTTTATTGAGAAAGTGTTTACAGGATATTCTGTCAACAAGACGATAAGAGCCTAAGTAGGCAGAGTTTTAAGTGGTTACTCCGGACCCCCTCGTCCTATGAGAATATTCCTTTATTCATTTATCATAAGAACCTTAGTCATAAATTCAAGAACTTGTGTTATTTGGTACTACTGTCCAATATAACAACGAGTGGATTCTTAGTATATCAATTAAACAAGATCATACATTTGATCGTTGTGTAATTTATCTTTTGTAGACTTATTGATTACTGTTGGTTTTTCCAGTTACACATGGCTAGTGGAAATATCACAGTACCAGTCGCTCATGGGGAAAATCCAAAAATGTTTGGTGGAGCAAACTTTAAACAATGACAGAGCAAAATGTTGTTATACCTGAAAACACTGCAGTTGGCTAAATACCTCAAAGATCCTCCGGGTTCTGTGGAGGGAGAAACAGAAACAGCCAAGCAATTACGTGAAGAGACATGGTCGTCAGGTGACTTCTTGTGCAAGAACTACCTCTTGAGAGGACTTGACAACACCCTGTACAATGTGTACCAAGGCATGACTTCTGCGAAGATTCTCTGGAATCTCTCGAGAAGAAATACAAAAAAAATGATGTCAGACAAGAATAATTTATCGTGGGAAGGTTCCTGGACTACAAAATGGTAGATTCAAGAATGGTAATGTCTCAGTTGGGTGAACTACAATTGATCTTTCATAAAATATTGGATGAAGGAATGAAACTTTGCGAGACGTTTCAAGTTTCCACAATCATTGAAAAGTTACCTCTATCATGAAAGGACTCCATGAGCTATCTGAAACACAAAAAGAAACAGATGAGTCTTGAAGACCTTGGAGTTCGATTGAGGATCGAAGATGATAGCAGGAAATCCGAGAAAGCTAACTACAAGACTATGGAGTCTAAGGCCAACATCGTCGAGGGTGGAAAGGTTAGCAAAAAGAGAAAGAACAGTTGAGCTGATTCTTCACAAGAAAACAAGAAGTTTAAGGGGAAGTGATACATCTGTGGAAAAAGAGGTCACATGGCAAAGGATTGCGGAAACAAGAAGTCTCAGGACAAAGGTAAGAAAAAGAAAAATGAGGCCCATATCACTGAGGATGAGCAGCTAACTGATGAGATCTCAGAGATGAACCTCTCATCAGTTGTAACAGAAGCCAACTTGGTTGGGAATCCGAGAGAATGGTGGGTAGATACTGGGGCTACCCGTCATATCTGTGCTGATAGCAAGATATTCTCCTCGTATTAGAAGGTTGATGGTGGCGATCATCTGACAATGAGAAATGTTTCTACTTTTAGAGTGGTTGGACAAGGCACAGTGGTTCTGAAGATGACATCTGAGAAAGAACTTACATTAATGAATATCTTGCATGTTCATGATATTCGAAAGAACTTAGTTTCAGGTTCACTCCTTAGCAAGAATGGTTTCAAGCTTGTATTTTTTTCTGATAAGTTTATATTGACCAAGAATGATGTATATGTAGGAAAATGATACCTCACCGAGGGACTTTTCAAGTTCAATGTAATGAATGTCAATCGACACAGTGCTAATAATAAAGCTACATCTTTCGCTTATATTATTGAGTCACAAAATATATGGCATGAGATGTTAGGACATGTTAATTATGATACAATACGTAAATTAATTAACATGGACCTTATACCTAAATTTACAATTGATAACCAACATAAATGTGAGGCATGTGTTGAAGCAAAAATGCATAGAGCATCATTTCATTCCATAGAACGAAGTTATGAACCCTTGGAACTTATATACTCTGATGTGTGTGATATGAACGTTGTGTAAAAAAAGGCGGTAAAAAATACTTTGTCACTTTTATCGATGATAACACAAGATTCTGTTATGTGTATTTACTGAGGAGCAAATGTGGAGCTATTGAGAGCTTTATACATTATAAGAACAAAGTTGAAAATCAACATGATAAGAAAATCAAGCGAATCAGGAGTGATAGAGGAGGTGAATATGTGTCACCTTTTGGTGAATATTGTTCCAATCATGAAATTATTCACTAAACTACTGCTCCTTATTCGCCTCAACAAAACGGGATTGCTGAACACAAAAACTGAACGTTGAAGGAAATGATGAATGCCATGTTGACAAGCTCTGGTTTACCCTAGAACTTGTGGGGGAAGCCTTGCTTTCCGCCAACTACGTTCTGAACAAGCTACCTCACAAAAGATTGGACAAGACACCATATGAATTGTGGAAAGGTCACATACCTTCCTACAAATATCTGAAAGTGTGAGGGTGTCTCACTAAAGTGATGGTTCCTAAACCTAAGAAGGTTAGAATATGACCTAAGACCGTTGATTGTATATTCATTGGATATGCTCACAACAGTAGTGCGTATCGATTCTTGGTACATAAGTATGAAATTCCAGACATCAATCAAAACATGATAATTGAGTCAAGGAATGCGACATTATTTGAAGAGACATTTCCTTGTAAAGAAAAATAAAGAACATAGTCTCTCAAAAGAACGATTGATACTGTTAGAGGAAGTGATCAAATTGACTAAGAATTATATCAACGTGAAAATGTTGACGAAAATGAACCTAGACGTAGCAAAAGAGCTAGAACGTCTAAGTCATTTGGACCCGATTTTCTGACATACTTGTTAGAAAATGAGCCTCAAAGTTATAAAGAAGCAATGTTTTCGTTGGAGGCACTTTTATGGAAAGAGGCTATCAACAGTCAGATTGATTCCACCCTATAAAACCATACTTGAGAGTTGGTTGATCTTCCTCCAGGTTGTAAGCCACTGGGCTACAAATATATATTCAAACGGAAGATGAAAATGGATGGATCAATAGATAAGTACAAGGCAAGACTTGTCATAAAAGGTTATAGACAAAAAGAAGGTCTTGATTACTTTGATACCTATTCACCATGACTCATATCACGTCAATAAGAATGCTCATAGTTATAGCAGCTATATTTGGTCTTGAAATACATCAAATGGATGTGAAGACGACATTCCTAAATGGTGAACTAGATGAAGAGATTTACATGGAAAAACTAGAAGATTTCAATGTTCATGGACAAGAACATAAGGTGTGCAAACTTGTAAAATCCTTATACGGATTAAAACAAACACCTAAACAATGGCATGAAAAAATTGACAAAGAGATGTTGTCAAATGGATTCAAAATCAATGAGTGTGATAAGTGTGTATACACCAAATCAACTCAAAAAGGATATGTCATTGTGTGTCTCTATGTAAACAATATGATGATAATTGATAGTAATCATAATATGATTCAGTCTACCAAGAAAGTATTGACCAGCAAATTTGATATGAAAGATTTAGTAGTAGCTGATTTGATATTAGGAATTAAGATTTCCAGAACATCAGGGGGGTATATATTATCTAAGTCTCATTATGTTGAGAAGATACTTGAGAAATATAATAAATGAGATATAAATATGGCCAGAAATCCTGTACACCTAACTATTCATTTATCAAAGAATACTGGCTCAAGCGTATCGTAATTAGAGTATTCGAGAATCATCAGAAGTCTGATGTATCTCACAAATTACACACGACCTAATATCGCTCAAGTTGTAAACATGCTTAGCAGATATACGAGCAATCTAAGACATAACTACTGGAAAGCCATAGTAAGAGTTTTGAGGTATCTGAGAGAAATAAAATATGGTGTGCATTATACTAGATATTCTGCTGTTCTAGAGGGATACATCGATGCTAACTGGATATCTGATACATGGATTCCAAATCTTCGAGTGGATTTTTTTTTCAAACTTGGTGGTGCAGCCGTGTCATAGAAATCCTCGAGGCAAACATGTATTATCCGGTCTACTATAGAATCAGAGTTTATAGCATTAGACAAAACATTGGAAGAAGCGTAATGACTTCGAAATTTCTTAAAGGATATTCCAAACTGGCCCAAACCAGTGCCAGCGATAAGCATACATTTTGATATTCAATCGGCTACTGCGAGAGCCCAAAATATAATGTATAATTGTAAGTCTTGACACATACGTCGCAGACACAATACAATATGACAACTGCTCTCAAGTGGTATAATTTCGATAGATTATGTCAAATCGAAGGAAAACCTAGCGGATCCACTTACTAACGGTTTACCTAGAGAGCAAGTTAAGAAGTCATCGAGGGAAATGAGCTTGAAGCCTATAAATTAAGAATTGTCACTGTGGAAACACAACCTAGCTGATTGGAGATCCTAAGATCTAGGTTCAAAAGGGACAACTGAAACTTTGTGCAATTAAAACAAGCACTGTAGAGTTTTATACTCTTTCCCATTCCTGTAATGATGCAGAGTGTTGCCTGTCAAGGCTAGGATAAACTAAAGCTTTTAATGATCACTATATTATGAGAAGATTCCTAATGGAGGTAAAGACATATTACCTCTTTATAGAAGATCACATATTTCAAATAAGATGTGAGGTTGCTTCCATGGGAGTTTTAAAGGCTGAATTCCCTAAAGTACTTGATGAATCCAGGATCTATGTTCATGGCCGAAATGAACACAACCGTAGAACATGAAATGGTCGAAGTAAAGCTGTGTGTTGGAAATTGTCTTGGTTTACACCAAAGACAGAACAATTTAAGACTATGGGTCACTGGTTTGCCAAGTAAATCTGATTGTCATTCAATAGGAAAGGTTCAAGGTGAAAGCTACCTATTTTGATGCAGCTTTATTTCACGAAAACTCTCTTAAGTGTCTGCATTAATATTTAGAGAATTATGGGGGATTGTTGTAAATTCTCTAAATATATATATAATATGTTTGTAGGAGGGTCGTGTCCCTTAATTATTGCCTTATGGGAAAGACATAAACATGTAGGGATATGTCCTTTAATGGAATGATGCATCTTTAGACCTTTTTAGGACTTAGGAAATGATATAACCCCTAAGAGGGTTATACCCTAAGCCAAATAGTGCCCTCAATGGCACCCTTCCATGCCTATATAAAGAAAGTTTTTTGGATTCATTAATCCATCCAGAAAATCATAAGTTCCATCCATTGTCTTAGAGAGTCATTTAAGGAAAAGTGAGTTTCCACCATTTGTCATTGTTCAAGATCTTGTGAAAGGAGTGCCCATTTTACAAGAAGTATCCAAGTAATCCTTGGATAATGTTAGCCACAAAACCATATGTAGAGCACCGAGGAGGGGATAATAAGTTCTTAAGGATAGAGACAACTCAACTTGGACCAAGTTTGATCATATTATTCAATATTTTACAGGTTTTTCTAATTCTCTGAGTATGTATTGATTCTAAAATTGTATTTTTATTATTTATTAGTTTGCTTGAATTATGCATGTTAAAAAAAAATGAATTACAACACATAAAACCAACAATTATCACTCAGATTCATTATCACAAGAAAATTTATCATGATAGTTAAAAGACCTATGTCAAAATCTTTACGACTCAATTACGCCAACTATAATAACCTGGGACAATTGATCGTAATTTTATAGAGCACGCTAGCGCATGTATCACACTAGTATAAAAATATTGATCACATGTGGAATTGTTATTAATGTCTTATACTAAAGTTTTACCAATCCTAACCTTATTTAAAAATAAGATTTTGAAGAAAGAAATATTAACTACTAAACAAAAAAAAAGAAGCAAAATAAGAGATAATAGTAAGGTAAGACGAACCTAGAATCACATCTTCTCCACAATAATCCCTTAAAACTTTCTCATCTCTTTATAATTGATCAACTATAATAAATTATTAACCTAGAACACAAAATTATCTACAAGTCTCTTCCGATGGTCGAGTAAAAACGCCAAGCTTAGTTAATTACCTATATCCCTATGATAATTAATTTAAGTCAAACTCATTATGATCAGGTTCTAATTATGGCTATGTATGCCCTGCAGATATATTCCTATCACGCACGGAAATCTATTCAATAGAATGAGATCACACATTATCAATTCTCATGGCTAAACTAAAATTTCATTTTCTAAGTTCTTTGGGGTTTAGCACAACTATCCTATTGTTGGCCAAGAAATAGAAAACATTAAGCATAAATAATGATAAACAATCAACATAAAAGGTCACAAATCAATCATAAAATAAATTCAATTAATAATGGTTCATATTGGGTTTCAATATTATCATAGAACAAGTTATAGTTCATGATGATGAAGATAAACAAAATCATCATGATATTCAACATAATAAATAATAAAGAATTAATAGAGAATGGATAAATAAAACAAATTATAAAAGTTGTCAATCTACAATCTCAAATTTCTTCAATCTTCAAGTTCTTCAATCTTCTATTCTTAATCTTTATTTGATTTTCTTGTTCTTGAATGGTTGTTGTGTTTAGAGAGTGTTTTGGCCTCAAAAGAGGCTTATTTTCTGCCCAAAAATGTATATTGACCATAAACATTCCCCATATATATAAATATCATAACAATCAAGTTTCCTATTCAATTTTAGAGTCTTCCGCTTTTTCATTATAGATAATTGAGTTTTCTTTCCAACATAACTTGAATCACCTCAATTGGACATCGTATACAAAAATTATGACTAAAATACTTAAGGCTGTGCAAACTAGGAAGTCATTGGTGGAAATAGGAAATTTCACTCATTTTTTGTTAGTTCTTTATATAATGCATTCTAGACAATAAGAAATGCTAATATATTTCTACCAATAATTTTTATTTTCTGAAGATTTATTTATATTATTAAAAAATTTATACAATTCTAATAAATTTATAAAATCATAAAAGAAATAAAATAGAAATAATAAATTCATAAATATTAGACAATTTATATATATACACACACTTTGAACAACCATCATTAATCTAAACATCATCAAATTTACATAACACAAGACCAACTCAAATATATTATCAAATATATTCCAACATAAACTACAATTTGAAATCTATCAATAATCCAAACATCTCTTATGCATCAACACATCTTCTGCTCTCTCAACATTCACATCCAAAGCATAACTACACAGCACGAATCACATGTTTCAACATCTTATAACATAACTATAACAATAGCAACAAGACAGTTAACGACCTGTTTATATGATTTCACTTTTGTTTTTTCCAGAATAAAAAAAAAATAGCTAAAATAAAATTTAATTTGCAAAAATCGTTGTCTCAGATTCACTTGCGACAGTGACTGCACTGCTCTACTTCCACAGCTCTCTAAATCCTCTTCAATCGTCATTGAACAAACAAAATGAAACGAAACAAACAATTAAAATATAGCCAAAAAAAAAGACTCAGAACTTGCAATCAAAGTACTCAGCTGGCTGGATCATTAGAAACAAACACGATGGAGCAGTGGCAAAATCAGAAAGAGTTAAGAAAACTCAAATCAAGGATCTGTTTGGAAACATTTCAATTTTTTTTCACACAGTATCAATATGGAATTGATTTCCATAAAATCAGCACACTTCAAAATACAAATCAATGTTCATCTTTCAACTTAGACTGCATGAATGGTATCCTTTCACAGTACATCTGAACTTACAATATGCTGACAACCAAAAAGAACATAAAAAGGTTACCCTAGTGATTGTAATCCACCAATGAACTCCTGCTCACATTGTAGCGGCCGGCCTTCATATGCCATGAAATATTAAGCTGAAACAACAGTCATAATCAATGTTAGCAAAATTGAGTCAAGTCATCATCTCATCTGCTTGATAATTCAGCAAGCTAACAATTCAAATATATATATATATTGTTGGAAATTAATTGTTGATTAATTATTTGATATTGTTAAATAACAACAATTAGTAATAATTTCATGTTGGAAATTATTAAGTTAATTATTTGGTGTTGTTAAGTAACAACAATTAGTAATGATTTCATGTTGGAAATTATTAAGTAACAACAAGAGTTGTTAAGTGACAACAATTAGTAAAATGTTAAATGAGGAACATATGGTACACCCATGATGGTAACATTTTTGGAAGGGTTAGAGAAAGTCATTATGCATCCAAATACATGTGATTACATAGTAATCAATGCATGTGATTAAATAGTAATCAATGATTAATAGTAATTCATGCATGTGAGCTAATAGTGACTTGGTTTCCCTCCTATAAATAAGACCATTTGCTTATTGAGTTAAGCAATCAAATAAGTTTGATTAAGATGTCTCTACAAGCATAAAAGGTATGCAATTGTGTTGTGATTAACTTCGATTTATTTCAATTAGCATGTAAATAAATCTAGGACTAGTAATACATGTATGGTTAGATCCTAAGAGGAGGACTAGTAATACATGTATGGTTAGATCCTAAGAGGAGGACTAGTAATACATGTATGGTTAGATCCTAAGAGGACAAACATATAAATATATTAGGGATTATGTTTCCTAACATTAATATCAGAGTTTAAATGCATGTTTTCTAGTTGGATTACACAAAAATTGCATGAACATGCATGAAAAATGTTGAAAATGCTTCTGGTTTTTATTTTTAAAAAATGATTTTCTTCCAACTTTGGGCCATAATAACTCTCTGTAGAAAATTGATAATCGCATGTTCAAATATGTTTTGAAAACTAGGTCATGAGATCTTCAATTTGGTATATCATTTGCTTAATTTGGATTAAAATTGAGAAAGATATGGACCTTAGAAGTTGGCTAGATGAATCTGTTTTTACCCAGAAAAACATTCCCAGAAGAGTCGTACTACATGTCATCCGGTATTTAGAAAATAGGACGACAAGTTGTCCGAATATTGTACGATAAGTCGTACACGTATAAAATATTTAACCAACATGTCATCCGGGTAAACTTTAGACGACAAGTCGTCTGACTCTTTAGAATATAACCGACTTGTCATACGGTCACAGATCTCGCGGACGACATGTCATCCGCACGTGAAAGTTACCCGAGGCTGGCCGGCGCGTGAGGGCGCGTGAGGGCGAGTGGGAGCCCGTGGCGGCGCGTGGAGGCGTGTGAGCCACTCCTGTGGCGTGTGGATGGCGCGTGAAAATCTGTGAGGCCCGTATTGGTCATGTCTGTATCGTTTTGCTTCGGTAATTCTGATCCGCATGGTTAAAAGTCTAATACTTTGTGCAAAATGTTTTAATCGACCACGATAAATTTGTTTTATCATATAAACTTTGTGTTTATGAAAATGATATCTTTGTGATGTTTATTTTAGTCAATGTAACTTTGTGTTTCATTGTATTGATTTTTCCTTGTATTTGTTGTAGAAAAATCATGGCGATTATTCGAAGAATGCAAAAGTGATTACGACCCCACAGACCAGGAGATGATATTAGACATGTTGATGGAAATGGATAAATATCGAATGAGTGAAAGTGATAATATGATTTCGCATATCATCACTTTCAATAACATGTTACATGAGTCTACCTGGGCAGGTAATTGGATAGGACAGCCGAATAGATTCAGATTACTGAGAAACACTCTCCCCAAGATATGGCAAAAACAATTTACTCGTTTTTGGATATTAGTAAAACGTGAGGAAAACATGTTCCTTATAATAAAGCCATTGAGAGGTTAGCGATTCAGTATCTACGGCATAAGACAAATAATAATATTTTTCCTTCGATGTCCATGAAACGTTGTAAAGATCCTAAATTTGCTATAGGTTTTCCATGGATGCCCAAGATCAATTACAGTTTACCCAAAGAGTTTGAGGATTCGTATCCAAAAACATATATGAGTTGGGACTCTACAACTGGGAAAATTATTGTCGTAAAATATTAATTGCTTCATGTTATTTCTGTGTGTAATGATTGTATTTTACAGCATGTAAATATTGTATTTATATATATGAATGGTTCATGTTGAATTTAATTAAGTAATTAAATCAACGATTGTCATGTACAATTGTCGCATGATTAAGATGTTCTAATAATTATGTAATTTTTAGAAAATGATTTTACATGATTGATTATGTTGATAATATTTTTACATTGGGTAATTGGATGATGATTGGACACATAGTGGCCTTTTGACTCTAACCCCATTGAAAAATCTTATTAACATAATTTATTTCATGATAAAATAAACAAAAGTATTAACAATTGTGCATGAATATCTGTAGAAACTTTGTGTTTTTAATATGGCTTCCGCAACAAAGAACATTATTGCTGAACTCAACAAGGGTGAGGAAATGAATGGTGATAATTATGAAATTTGGAGCATGAAAATCCAATATGTGCTAGAAGAACAAGAGGTTCTTGAAACTTTGAAAATGAGCATGGATGAACCTGAACAGGGCACTACGGCCCAACACAGGTGAGACCGAGAGGCTTATGAGGCATGGAAAAAAAGAATTCCATTGCCCGCATTACGTTGCTGAGCAGTATGGATAATGACCTAATGAAAGAGTTCAGGAAATATGACATGGCTAAGGACATGTGGTCCACACTAGCTGAAAAGTTTGGTAGTACCTCAATAACCAAACTCAGGTCACTGACAATCAAGTTTGACACATACAAGAAACGTCATGAGTTCACTATGTCAAAACACTTGAGGCAAATGTCAAACATGATTACTGAACTGGCAGATGCTAGACATGTTCTTACGGATGAACAGAAAGTCCAAGCGGTCATTCGTTCTCTTCCAAATAGCTGGGAGCATATGAAGATGCATTTGACCCACAATGAGAGCATCAAAACCTTTGATGATGCTAAACGTCACCTTGAATTAGAAAGCGACCGCCTTGCGGCTGCTAAGTCAAATATTGAAGTGTATATGACAGAAACTAGCAAACCTGGGGGTTTCAAGAAGAAAAAAAGAAAATTTCATGGTGGTGGGTTCCAGTTCGGAAAAGAACAAAATTCTTCCAAGCCAGAAAAGAAACAGAAAACCAATCAACATGGGAAAGGAAAACGTCCTACCAAAAAGAAAAACATGGCAAAGGTTAAATGTTTTAACTGTGGTAAGAAAGGTCATTTTGCTCGTGACTGCACTGAGCCTAAAAAGTTGAATACCTTTCGAGCATATTTAAATGAAATATGTGTTTCAAGTTCAATCTTTCTAACTGAATCTAATCCTTTGTGGACTGTAGACTCATGAGCCACAGACCATGTAGCGAAGGATAGAGATGCCTTCGTGGAATTTCGGCGAATTTCACCTGGGGTGAAGTGGATATATGTTGGCAACAACTCACAGGTTGAAGTCAAAGGCATAGGAACATGCAAGTTAGTCATGCATGGTGGAAAAACTTTACTACTACATGATATATTGTTTGCTCCACAAATTCGTCGAAATTTAGTCTCTGTGTTGGTTTTGGTTAATTTAGGTTTCAATTTGAACTTCCATAAATTGGTGTTGATTTGTACTTAGGTACAATACACTATGGCTCTGGTTATTTTATGGATGGTTTTATTGTATTACATGTTGAATGTTTTAATCACAATTCGGTTTTTCGTTTATTACTTCATCTGTCAGTGATGATAGTGATGTAACTGTGTGACATGCTAGACTTGGCCACATAGGCCAGCAAAGAATGAACAGATTAGCCAAGAAGGCTTTCTGGAAATATTGAGAAGGTAGAATTGTCAACCTGTGAATATTGCTTGGCTGGAAAAACTGCGAGAAAAACCATTCGGAAAAGGGACTAGAGCAGAATTTCCATTACAATTAATCCATTCAGATATCTGTGGTCCAATGAATGTCAGGGTAAGGCATGAAGCATCTTATTTCATCACATTTATAGATGATTTTACACGCTTTGGTTATGTTATTTGATTGCTCATAAATCTGAAGCATTAGAATGTTTAAAGAAATTTATGAATTTACAGAAAATCAATTAGACAAGAAAATTAAAGCACTACGCACTGACCGTGGTCGTGAGTACTTATCTGATCAGTTCAGAGATTATTATGTGATGAAAAAGGAATTAGTCGTCATTTGACTACTCATGCTACTCCTCAACAAAATGGTGTTGCGGAAAGAAGAAATAGAACTCTTCTTGAAATGGTTAGGTCTATGATGGCACAAGCAAATTTGTCCTATAACCTATTGGGGTGATGCATTATTAACTGCCACATATGTACTTAACCGAGTGCCATCTAAATCTGTGTCCACCACACATATGAGTTATGGACAGGTCGTAAACCAGATATTCACTTTCTAAAACCTTGGGGGTTGTGCGGCTTATGTTCATGTGCGTTCTCACAACATGGAAAGTTAGGCCAAAGAGGAAAAAAAATATCTTCATAAGATATTCTGAACAATCAAAAGGATATGTTTGCATAGGTGAACATGAAAGTGGAGGCGTGACAAAATTTGAATCACGAGATATCACATTTTTAGAAAATGATTTTCTAAGCAGGGTGAGATAGGTTAAGATTTATCTCTATATGAAACTCAGAATCACATGGATCACATGATTGGTGAACACTCGGGTTTACCTAATTCAAGTGGGAGTGATGAGAGAAAATTGAGAAACATGATGAATCTGTTTCACATGAATCTCAAAATGATGAATTAGTTTCACACGAGTCTCATTTACGTGATCGAGTGGGAGTGATGATGTACATAATCCAAGTGGGAGCAATGTGCACGATCCAAATGGGAATAATATCGAAAGTGAGGAATCAGTTCCACCACTAGAATCCCAATTGCGACGTAGTAATCGTATATACGATTCCTCGACGTCGTTTCGATATCGAAGGAGAAACCTTTATGATTCTACCTCAAGATGATGAAGAACCTAGAAACATAAGAGAGGCTCTTCAGTGTCCTGCTAAGAAAAAATGGATGAAAACAATGGAAGAAGAGATGGAGCCAATGAGGTCCAACCAAGTTTGGGAATTGGTTGATCTACCCAAAGGACGCAAAGCTGTTAAGAACAAATGGGTTATTAAAATAAAGCGTAATGCCGATGGCAATATCGAAAGATATAAAGCACAACTTGTGGAAAAGGGTATACGCAACATGAAGGAATTGACTACGAAGAGACTTTTTCACCTGTTGTAAGGTTTACCTCAATTCGATTGATTCTGGCTATAGTAGCAAATATGGATCTAGAATTACATCAAATGGATGTAAAGAATGCTTTTCTCAATGGAGAACTTGATGAAGAAATCTACATGGAACAACCAGTAGGCTTCATAAAAGAAAATGAAAAGGAGAAAGTATGTAGACTTTTAAAGTCTATATATGGTCTCAAGCAATCGTCTAGACAATGGTATATACGATTCCACAATACAATCATTTCGAATGATTTCACAATGATAGATGAGGATCATTGTGTGTACACCAAGAGAGATAAAGATAAGTTCATTATCTTATCTTTGTACGTGGATGATATACTTATAGCCGGAAATGATAAGGAGTTTGTAAAACATCATTAAAGAATGGTTATCATCTAACTTCGAGATGAAAGATATGGGTGAAGCTATATATATTCTTGGGGTTAAGATCTCAAGAAACGTTCAAAGAATTTATTATCTCTTTCACATGAGTCATATATAAAGAAAATTCTTGAACGCTTCCAAATGCAGGCTTGCAAACCATTGATACTCCTATCACGAAAACTGAAGCTTTGAGTCGTAGATTGTGTCCTGAAACTCCACAGGAAAGGAACAAATGAAGAAAGTTCCTTATGCAAATGCAGTTGGAAGTTTAATGTACGCAATGTTGTGTACAAGACCTGATATCTGTTTCGTGTTGGAATGGTAAGTAGATACCAATCCAATCCAGGACTAGCACATTGGAAAACAGCAGTTAAAAGAATATTTAGGTATCTGAGAGGGACAACTGATTACTCATTGTGTTATCAAGGAAATGATCTACAATTGAGAGGCTATACTGATGCTGACTGGGGAGGATATTTAGATGAAAGAAAATCTACCTCCGGTTTTGTTTTCTTGCTAAACAATGGTGTCATTTCATGGAGTAGTAAGAAACAATCTTGTATAGCCTTATCCACAATGGAGGCTGAATTTGTGGCCTTTTCATCAGCAATACAAGAGGCTGTGTGGTTGAAAAGGTTCTTGGATCATTTGGGTATGTCAAATGAAGCTTTTGGTCTAGTATTAATTAACTGTGATAGTGAAGCAGCGATAGCCTACACAAAAGACCCAAAATTCCATTGTAAAACGAAACATATAGATACCAAATATAACTTTGTGAAAGACATAGTTGCACGAGAAGAGGTAAACATGAAGTACATTTCTACGCAAGAAATGGTAGCAGATCCATTGACCAAGCCTGTTCCTAGAGATGTCTTTGTTAGACATGTAAAAACTCAGGGATTGCGTAGATGTTAATGTGCTTACATATTATGATATGCATTTTCCCAAATAATGTTTACTAATGTTAATACTCATTGATG
Source organism: Zanthoxylum bungeanum (assembly GCA_019454045.1). Lineage (NCBI taxonomy): Eukaryota > Viridiplantae > Streptophyta > Magnoliopsida > Sapindales > Rutaceae > Zanthoxylum > Zanthoxylum bungeanum. The sequence goes on along the minus strand of SKCR01007460.1, from coordinate 7,304 downwards.
TTTGTATTCAATGCTTACATGTTATTATGTTGATACATGTTTAAACAAAGATGCTATTAGTTAGTATGAGAAATATGTCGGACAAGAGAATGATTGGCCCTCTCACACGGGCAATCGCCTCCATTACTTTGTGTTAATGGGAGATGAGACAAATTTTTAAGCTAATTATCTGAAGTGATAATTTAGAGAGCTCAAACTTGAAAATTAAGTAATGTCGTTATGAGGTCACTTTCTCTGTGATATGACCTAAGGTAAATAAGTTCGTTTCACCTTACTTGTCTTAATGTCAGTTATGAGTTAACATTGTGTTTTGTCTGAACTATAATCTGTACGGTATTTTATGAGACATGCGCTCCATGGGAAATGAGAGAATACCGTAGCACATGTTTTCATACCATGTGTACATTTGCGGCTATTGAGGGTAATACAAGTAAAGATCTCAGTCTTGATATTGTGTGAGACCCTTGAGATTATTTCAATATCACATTGTACCATTTAGACTCTTGTCTGCTTCTTAAAACTTAGATTTGATGATCGCTATCTTGGAGTGTTGCTGAAAGATCATGAGAGATTCGATCTGAAAGAACATCTCTGGAAAAGCGAATTGAATCAAAGTGAGAGATTCGAGACATGAGAAAGATCATTATATAAGTAATATAACATTAGCTTGTATTCACTGGTCGACCAATTATGTTATTCTATGTGATCAAACATGATTGTGAATACAAAATAAATATTACATTCGAAAAGAGATCGAGAGAGATTTAATGTGATAAATGATCGAGAATACTGCATACATAATCCACTATGGTTCTATCCATTTTTCGAGCGGCTATATATTCCTAACAGATGTATAGCAAGTGAGCTCTAGAAGTATGCTGGTCGCACGACACAATTGCAAAGTATGAATTATTCTTGTAGAGATAATAAAAATTATTATCCCATCATGTGTAAGTGGGAGATGTTGGAAATTAATTGTTGATTAATTATTTGATGTTGTTGAATAACAACAATTAGTAATAATTTCATGTTGGAAATTATTAAGTTAATTATTTGGTGTTGTTAAGTAACAACAATTAGTAATGATTTCATGTTGAAAATTATTAAGTAACAACAAGAGTTGTTAATCAAATAATTAAGTAAAACAAAAGTTGTTAAGTGACAACAATTAGTAAAATGTTAAATAGGGAACATATGGTACACCCATGATGGTAACATTTTTGGAAGGGTTAGAGAAAGTCATTATGCATCCAAATATATGTGATTACATAGTAATCAATGCATGTGATTAAATAGTAATCAATGATTAATAGTAATCCATGCATGTGAGCTAATAGTGACTTGGTTTCCCTCATATAAATAAGACCATTTTCTTATTGAGTTAAGCAATCAATTAAGTTTGATAAGAGGTCTCTACAAGCATAAAAGGTATGCAATTGTGTTGTGATTAACTTAGATTTATTTCAATTAGCATGTAAATAAATCTAGGACTAGTAATACATGTATGGTTAGATCCTAAGAGGAGGACTAGTAATACATGTATGGTTAGATCCTAAGAGGACAAACATGTAAATATATTAGGGATTATGTTTCCTAACATATATATATTCAGAGGACAATTCATCAATCGTAACTTTTTACAGATTACATCACCAAAGCTTAGAATCAGATTTCAAATCTGGGAATACAAATGATATTTCTTCCGAAATTTTCACAAGGAAAACAAAAAGTTCGTATGTCTTGCAAAGCAAACAATGCAGTAAAATTCCGTGTACATAACATGCCTATATCTTGCAGACCCACCTGCAGAAAACTAAAGATTCAAATCCATGCAAATTGTGAAAAATAAATTATTTTAGCCACCATTAACATAATTGTTGAGTCCAACTGCATGGTCTGCATGAAGCATCAGAGAAGCTTCTGTCATCCTCCATTTTCTGCATCAAGCCAACAAACATTGAGGTGGTGATAGCCTAGAATCCAGGAAAGTTGAAGATTGAAGATGCAGCCAACCAACTTTAGGTGGGTGTACTGTAGCTTTGTTGACATTTTGGGCTGGGTGAGTATTATAAATTTAGAGCTTTGCAGTGAGTTCAAAGCACCCCAAATGAGTTGTAAGCTCCACATAGAGAGCTTAGAGAGTGTTAGTGAGGTTTTTCATTTTTTGTAAAGTTTAAACACTTTGTATCTATTCTTGTAGTAATACAAATTCAATTCGATTTTTCCTCAAACACACTATAAAGTGATCAGAGAATCACAACAAGTGGTATCAGAGCTTTGGTTCTTCATTGGGGTCGAAAAACCGAAGAATGTAGCTCGGTTCAGAAAATTCGGCTTCCGGCAAAGTTGTCAAAAATCAACTTTGAGCATACCATCAGCTAGTTCACGTCGAGATGAGCACGGTGGTATTTTCCGGCGATCAAACGGAGGTCCAGGGAGGTCGCACGCGCCAGGCAGAGACTTCCCACGCCCCGATACTCGCAGCCACGCGCCTCACGCGCGCTGAAAGAAGAAGACGATACGCGTGGCAGACACGTCAGCGCACAGTCAGCCGCCACGTCAGCACCACGTGTCCGCCATGTCAGCCAAATCGGTCCCACTTTGCCACGTCAGCACTGCCACGTCAGCAGCTTGGTAAATTTCATTTAGCCCCCTGAAGTTTTGAAATTTACAGTTTTGCCCTAGAACTTTTAGGAATTTACAAATCAGCCCATGTGTCGGATTTAGACCAACGAAGTGTCTATTCCACCATTTTCGACCATTCCGGACGCAACAGTGACCTCTGATTTGTGAAATTCATCCCCGATTTTATTCTATTTTCATTTTAAACTTGAAAACTTAAAATGGAAATGGAAGATTCTCATTCTAGTGCAATGATTAAACTGGCTGCAACTAATTACTCCATCTGGAGACCTCAGATGATAGATTTTTGCATTGTAAAGATCTGTTGATGTCATCGAGTTAAAAGGAGTGAAACCAGAGTCTGTTAAGTAGTATGACTGGAATAAACTCAACAACAGAACTTTGGGTCAGATTAGGCAGTGGATCGGTCACAGTGTCTTCCACCACGTAGCACAGGATTCAGATGCTTACGGGATGTGGATAAAACTGGAAGACATGTTCCAGGCCAAGACAGCTCGGAATAAAGCCCTGTTAATGAGGCGTTTGGTGAACCTGAAGCTACAGAGTGGAACTTCCATTGCGGAACACACCAACAAGTTCCAGAGCCTGGTGAATCAGCTGTCTGCAGTAGACATGCAGCTGAGAGATGAAGTTCAAGCCCTCTTACTACTCAGTTCCATTCCTGATAGTTGGGAGACATTGGTGGTTACTCTCAGTAATTCCGCTCCAGGAGGTAAAGTTACCATGCCTATGGTAAAAGATGCTATGTCGAATGAGGAGTCCAGGAGAAAAGATGTTGGCTCAGAACAGACAGAAGCCTTCGTCACAGAGACTCGAGGAAGACATCAGGAAAGATACGGAGAGAGAGGAAGAAGCACAACCAGAGGTAGATCCTCAGATGGAATGAAGCCTACCTATAAGTGCTACCATTGTGGCATTGTATGCCACCTAAAGAAGAATTTCCGAAAACTGCAACGAGAGCAGAGAGAAGGCAATTACCAGCCGAAAAATGACGAAGGAGAGACACTGGTCGTTGTCCAAGCAGATGTAGCAATATGCTCCATGCAGGAAGAGACATGCATTCACAACGCAACCCAAGATGTTGAGTGGGTGGTAAATACTGCAACATCCTATCACGTCACTCCTCACAGGGATTTCTTCACAACATACAAAGCATGAGACTTTGGAGCAGTGAAGATGGGAAATATCAGTTCCTCTAGGATAGTAGGAATGGGTGATATTCAAATGCGGACAAATGTCGGGTGTACATTGATCTTGAAGGATGTCATGCATGTTCGAGAACTTCGGCTGAATGTACTCTCGGGGATAGCTCTTGACAAACAGGGCTATGACAATCACTTCAGAAATGGCACATGGAGAATGACAAAAGGTGTCATGGTTGTCGCCCGAGGACATGCTTGTGGCACACTATACAAGACTCATGTGAAAATTTGTACAGACAGCCTCAATGTAGCTGAAAAAAGAGGCTTCTCAAAATCTGTGGAACCGGAGACTCGGACACATGAGTGAGAGATGGTTGTCTACCCTAAACAAGAAGGAGCTTACCAAGGATGCTGCACGAGGTCCTTGCAACCACTATTCGATTGGTAAGCAACGCAGAGTCTCATTTGATTTCTCTTCAGAGAGAAGATCAGAGTTGCTCAGTCTGGTGCACTCTGATGTTTGTGGTCATTTGGAGGTTGATTTATTGGGCGGTAACAAGTATTTTCTGACTTTCATCGATGATGCTTCACGGAAAATCTGGGTGTATTTCCTCAAGACGAAGGATCAGGTCCTAGATCAGTTCAAGCCATTCCACGCCATGGTAGAGCATGAAACATGGAAGAAGCTGAAGTGCCTTCGTATAGACGATGAAGACAAGTACAATTCCAGACAGTTCGAAGCCTACTGCTGGAGACACGAGATTCGACATGAGAGAACTGTTCCATACACACCACAACATAATGGTGTCGCTGCGAGAATGAACCGCACCATTATGGAGAAAGTCAGAGGAATGATCAGTATGGCTAAGCTGTCAAAGCCATTCTGGGGAGAAGCTGTTCGTGCTGCCGGTTACCTGATCAACAGATCACCATCTGAACCGTTGAACTTGGAGATTTCGGAGAAATTGTGGTCTGGTAAGAATCCCTCCTACACTCACCCTAGAGTATTCGGCTGTTTAGCTGTTGCACATGTATCCAAAGAGCTCAGGAAGAAGCTCGATGCAAGGACAACTCCATGTATATTCCTAGGCCATGGAGATGAAGAATTTGGATACAGACTATGGGATCCGAAGGTGAAGATGGTCATCAGAAGCCAGGAAGTAGAGTTTCTTGAAGACCGAACAATTGAAGACATTGAAATGCCCAGAATATCTTCCAATTCCAGTGCCAACAGAAATCCAGACCCAGCACCAGCACAATTGGCCACAAATATGGTGCACGAGGAAATTCCAGAAGCAAAACCAGAGGAGGCAGATAAAGATGTTAAGCAGGGGGAGACACAACCTGTTCCATCGGAGATTACAGAAGAAAGTGTTGAGCAGGGGGAGCCGCAACCCACTCCACTAGAAGCTGCAAGATCATTCACAGAGATGGATGATGACAGACCTCCAGAAACCAGTAGACCTCAGACAAGAAGATCTGAGCGAGGCAGGATTCCATCAACCAGATATCCGGGATCCGAATATATTCTGCTTACTGATGAGGGGGAGCCAGAGAGTTTCCCACAAGGTAAGAAAGCACTGAGGAACAAATGAGTGAAGAAAAATAGCAGCGAAACTGTGCAGAGACACAGCAGAAGATTACCGTACAGAGACACAGTAAAGTATACTATGTAGAGACATAGCAAAAGAGTGTTGTGCAGAGACACAACCGATATGTCAACAAATGAACAGTGATTAGGACAAGCTAGAGCTGTGCAGATACATAGCCAGGATAGCTGTCAGATGGAGATCATTTCAGATGCAGCTGGAGGGGGAGAATTGTTGAGTCCAACTGCATGGTCTTCATGAAGCATCAGAGAAGCTTCCTGTCATCCTCAATTTTCTGCATCAAGCCAACAAACATTGAGGTGGTGATAGCCTAGAATCCAGGAAAGTTGAAGATTGAAAATGCAGCCAACCAACTTTATGTGGGTGTACTGTAGATTTGTTGACATTTTGGGCTGGGTGAGTATTATAAATTCAGAGCTTTGCAGTGAGTTCAAAGCACCCCAAATGAGTTGTAAGCTCCAGGTAGAGAGCTTAGAGAGTGTTAGTGAGGTTTTTCATTTTTTGTAAGGTTTAAACACTTTGTATCTATTCTTGTAGTAATAGAAATTCAATTCGGTTTTTCCTCAAATACACTATAAAGTGATCAGAGAATCACAACAATAATTTGAAAAGATGCCAAGAAATAATAGTAGACCTAACTCATAGTACACAAGTCTCAAAACCAAGACAATCAACAAAAAATAATAATAATAACTGATAACCAAAATAGCTACATGAAGGTCATTGCAAAGGAAAGTGAATCATATCTACATATTGATCTGCAGGAACATTTTATAATCAAAATTTCTTAGTATACTGTAATTCCATGAGCATTTGACAACAAATTAAACCACCAAACATGCTTCATCAACTTGGACGTTAATTTCTAGATGTAATAATACTCAGTTTGTGGTAAATCTTTAAACAATACAAAAGATGCATGAAGTGCATGTTCACTCAAAAATTATCCCCTGCTACCATTGGTCTATAAATCACATGGAATTTATATTGTTTAATGCAATCATATGGAATTTATATGGTTTAAGTACAATGAGATACAAGCAACAGTTGACCGGCGTAAACAGACACGTATAACGCAAGCGTACGTATCGTTCAAGTAGTATAAAAAGTATCGATCCCACGAGGACTTAAAATCTTTTGTTATCAATTTATTGGGCCAAATGATTACAATATCTAACAAGTTGTTTGATTGATTTGAAATGGCGACGATTCTAAATTTAAAGACAAATAAGTAAAATTGCTTAAAAGTAGATTTTAAGGAAATTCAATATTAAAAACTATCCAGGGTTGTGATTTATTTCAATATTATTTAAAAGATGAAGTAGTTATCTTATAGTTGGGTAATATATCAATTTATTAACCTGGAACACTAAATTATGTAAAAGCCTCTTCCGATGGTCAATTACAAATACCTAGTATAACCCAATTGAACCATATGTCTATGTCAACCAAATTACCTAGATTCATTAAGATTAAGTTCCAATTATGGCTACCCCCGCCCAACAGGTATATTCCTATCCTGTAAGGAAATCTATTAAAGGGTTATCTATCCTCAAGGAAGATCGTGGGCTATTGAGTCTAAGGTCTTAAACTTAAAATCCCTATGTCTAGTTTATTTTAAGTTTACCTAATCAATTTAATTATGGCCAATTAATTAAAGAGCATTAAGATTAAGTCTCAATAAATAAATCTTTAATTACCAAAACTATAATCTAACCCTTATAAACCGGTTAAATTGAAATTCATCACAACCCTAGATAACTAACTTAGCTACGACCCATAACTAGGGCTAAAAACTTAAAAGACTTAAAATAAAATTGCATAAAGTAAATGCAGTAAAATAAATGCTGAAAATGAATTAATAAAAATTGCTAAGGTAAATGGAATTACTTCTACTAAATACTAATTA